>LBNU01000528.1:0-17230 GCA_014162995.1 Artemisia annua
GTATTTCCTACACTAACTTTCTTTTGTAGGAAAATAACTCATGACTGCCTTCCTTGATACTCCGAGTTAGGGGAGTAACATTCAAGGGGGAGTATGAGAGTTGCATCATTACGCTTCAAAACATGTACTATACTTGTTTTGTGTGGCCACTAACCTCTCTTTTGTAGGTTCATAATCCATGCCTTCATCCTTGATACTCCGAGTTAGGGGAGTAATGTTCAAGGGGGAGCATGTGAATTGCAACTAACCTTTTTTTCTTTGTAGGTTCAAAATCCATGTCTCCTTTCTTGGCACTCCTATTAGGGGGAGTTTTGTCCAAGGGGGAGCACATGTATAAAGTTCCGCTACGCTACTCTTCTTTCTGTTTCGACAAAAAGGGGGAGAAGTTTAACTTGTTTTCATTTTTAACATTTTTCACTTCTTTTTAGTACTTTAGTAAAACAAGTTTTAAAATTTATAAGACTTAGCACTAAACGTAGTGACTCACTTATAAATAAAGTTTTCATTTTGTCATCAACAAAAAGGGGGAGATTGTTAATACAAATATCGCCTAAAAACGTTATTTATATTTTACGATCTTTACTAAGTTTTGTTAATGACAAAGTAAAAACTTTAGCCTATAAGTAATTCATCACTTTAGTTTTAAGTCTTGTATAAACTAGACTTAACATTTCTTTTTAAACATAAACATAGTTTTTGTTTCTTTAAAAAGAAAGTGTCACATCACATTAATAGAAAGTTTATGTGTTTGTCCATCTTTGGTTCCTACACACTTTTGGAAGTATTCCACATTGAGTCAATGCATAAGTTGATGTGACATTGTGTGTGTCATAACTTAGTATTTACTTCCTTAATAAGAAAGTGTCACATCTCATCAATGTGCACTTATAGTAAGTTTGTGTGTTTGACCTTCTTTGCTCTTACACAACCTTGGAAGTATCCTTCATTGAGTCAATGCATGATATATATTGATGTGACCTTGTTTGTCTTGGAGGGATTTACTTTGTGTGCAAGTTTGGACATGTCAGTCCTGGCGGAACCCTGGGGGTACACGGGCGGAACCCTTGTGAGGGTGCCGCCGTTTCCGCCAGAGCTGACATTTGGTTATCTATAAATACCAACCAACTTGCAAGAAATCCCTCATCACTTTAGGCTATATTATTTGCATATCCTCTCATCTAACTCAGTAACATTTGACTTGTGTGATTCTCTTATGTAGCAAGGAGTTCACAAAGTCATTCGAGAAGTTACAAGTATTCAACTCAACGTTGCAAGACTTGTTATCTTTGTTGTGTATAGACTTCGGTAGTTTATACGTTAGTTGTATTATGTGTAAAAGTGATCGGTTTGTATTTTAGGCCTCAAAATACATAGTGTGTAGGGAGTGGTTGTACCCTTGGTAAAGAACTCGACATCTAGCTTAGTGTCGGTAAAAGTGTAAGCGATGTTGTAAAGGTTTCTCCACCGGGAAAGGAGTTTGTTGACTAGTGAAAGAAACTCTCGAGTTGGATACTCGGGGCGTAGACGTAGGGCAAGGAAAATAGAGTTCCTTGTAGCCGAACCACGATAAATACTCGTGTCATGGTTTGATCGTTTCTTTACTTATTCTTACTTGCTACTTATCATATCGTTGATAACATCTTTGCATATATCTTTGGATGTTTGATAAGTATATCTTAGATTCAATCTTTGATTATACGAAAGTTTTCAAAAGGATAATTAAATTAAAAAGCGGTAAACTATTCAACCCCCCTTCTAGTTTTCCACAGATAGGTATTTATGAGGATCAACACCCAAGTCTTGGGAAAAATACAACAGACCCTCTGGCACGTAATCCACGCGTTGACGCGTGGGCAATGCGCCGGGCTCGGTAAATTTTTCCCAAGTTTGGGTCTTAGCCTATAAATACCCCCTTGCCTCTTGTATTCCTCACCCCTTTCCATTATTCTTTCTCTCTACATTCTTTCTCTCAAATCTCTCTAATTATATCTTGTGTTCTTAGTTAAACACACTAACATCTTTGAAAGAACACATCTCCTTGCAAGGGAAGAATCACAAGAACGTAATCCATTCTTGTGATTGTGTCGAGGGTCTTCTTTCTTATACCCTTTCTATTAGAATCCAGTCACTAGGTTAGGTTAGGGCTTGGTTTAAGGAAACAATATTCAATCATTCAATTCTTTGTAATGGAAGTCTTGTGTCTTGGTGATCAAGCCTAGATCATTAGGGATCTAGTTGGGGTTTGATACTTCCGGTGGGAAGTTTTGGTTGTGGTCTTGGTGACACTTAGTGTAAGTCGAATCGCGAGATTCTTTTGGGTGGTTTCCGAGGGCGGAATACCGTTGGGAGTAGCTCTTCTTTGTGAGCACCGATCTTTGTGCATATCGGTGGAGTGAAGTTGTACCGGTTTGTAATCCACCGAAAGGATTATACTAGAGTAATAGTATCGGTGTCGTGGATTCGCAACTGGACGTACGGATGGTATAAACCCCCCATCCCAAACCAGTATATATCGTGGTGTCTCTTTACATGCTTTATATACTTTGTTTGTGTTTGTGGTTGTGATTATTGTTGTATAACCAATTGGTGATCTTTGAGGCTTAAAGTTAATAAACTTTGAAGAAGCCGAAAAGACAGTATTCACCCCCCTCTACGGTTCTACAAAGTTGACTAATGTGAACTTTGGATGATCCTAGGTTACTGATCATGTTGTAATAAGCTAAAATGAAACCAAAATAAGCTATCCTAACTACTAATGAACTGATTATGATGATTATGGAACCTGATTACTTGACAGTGAAAAAATGTGAGCAAGTTAACTAAGATTTTGACTTTTAATACTATAATCACTGGTTTTTAAGGTGTAACTAAGCTATATTGTCCTAATGCAACCTATATGAACCAATAATAACAACAATAACAACCCTTAACATGTTGAAACAGCTTAAACCAAAACACCTTATATTGACTGTTTTCAAGATTTTCAAAGCTTATGAGTGAGTTAGACCATGAAACTGAATCTTAAGTGCTTATTAGGATGTTATAAGATGATTTTAACACAGAAATACCAACAAAAACACCTAATACTCATTAATCAATATCATGCTAATTTGACAGTGAAAGTGAAATATAAAGTAACAATGGATTCCAGTGAACAAACATGCAATATTAACCAACAACTTAACTCTAATACACCCAATAAGCATAAAAACACATAGAAAAGCAGATATTAAGCTGAGCTGCAGTAAAAAGCATAAAATGGAAATCTTTCTTACAATTGATCATGTGTGCATTCAAACCAAGAACCAAGGAACAAACCTATCCTAAAGCCTCCCCTGAGGCACTAAACCATGGCCTTCCAATATTAACCATGCTCCACTCCTTCTTCTATCTTCTTTGATGATTTCTAAATTTTTAACTATTTTTGAGGTATTTTTGGTATTTTTAAGATTATGATCCAAAACTGATTGTAATGCTAATTAAGCTTATAAAAGCTCATAAATGGCTTATATTAAGCTTCTGAACTGAAACACAACTTTCAATAACATTAAAGTTAAAAGGTAATTTTCACTAAAATATGCAAAAACTGAATTTACCAAGGTAAACTGAAATTGAGATTAAAGAAAGTTAAAAGTACACTGAAAAGGTTGAATACAAGCTTTTTAAACAAGTTACAACTGAAAGATAAATTTTACACTAAGTCGACATTCTATACTATACTACAACTACTTTAGCTAACTACTCCTTTCTTCTCTCTCTTTTCTTCATTTATATGGACTGAGGTAGGGTTCCTGAGCATTTCCCACTTTGTTCTGAGCCCTTGGATGGCTTAAAATGATCTTGGCCTTTAAAAACGATTTTGGCGCCAAAATATCCTAACCACTATCTGAGTTATCTTGGAGGGTTATAAGGAGCATTTATTGGACTTTGGATGTTGTGGAGGCAAAGGGAACAAAGGATGGGATTAGTGACAGAGTGGGTGAAGGTGAGCAGAGGTGAGGGGGAGGGTTGGTGTTTGCAGGTGCCAGTGGAGGGAGGATGAGGTGGAAGGAGGGAGTATATGAATGGGGTGTTTTTATTTATTTTTTTGGGCCGTGGGTGGAGTTGGGCCAGGGGATATAAGGGTTGGACCAATTCTGACTATTCTTGAAAGTTGAGGGACTGATTTTGCCAATTATGCAAACTTTACTCGTTTTTCATATGTTTTCAATCCTTTTGTACCTGAAACACATAAAAACACAATCCAATGATATTTGCAGTATTATATGATATATCTGAGTGTTTTCAGCTGTTTTTGTAGATTAAATGGGACAAAAATGATGAGTATTTACACACTCATCACCTATATTTGTAGAAATCCATCCTCAATGAGTAGTAAAGCAAAAGAAAAATATAATAGCCGACCTCATATTAATACAGATGCAGACTTGGCAACATTGGCTTTTTGATCCGGTTAAATGTCGAGTTTGAAGATTTATATAGCTACGTATTTTGGTCTGCAGTATGGTCAGTGTAGCATGTTGGAATCTGCTGCTCTAAGGTTGTCTATCCAAACATGGGTCTGCAATCTTGTTTGCAGCTTCAACTGTATCTCTGTCCCTTTCTGTTGTATCAGTATGTGGTATAGCTTGGTCTTTTGTGCATGATGGTGAGTCAGTAATGGTTCATTTGTGCAGGTCTTTCTTTTGAGTCACATGTGGCTTTGTGCTTTATATAGCATTATGTCTGTATGGTTTAGGTTTAGTGTATGTTTTTGTTGTTTTGTTTGTAATCTCTTCGGTCCACTATCTTACTCATCTTATTAGAGCACTAGGAATCGTATATGTATTTAACACGTTATTGGTATACCACCTCAGCGCCACATCATACCCCTCTCAATAACACATCAATCACTCAAGCACCCCTCCCTTATAACCACTAACATGTTATTGGGTCCCACAAAATACCCCACTAAAAATACTCACTCACCCACAATAACCAAAAAAAAAAAAATTACAAATGGCGTGAGCCAGTCGAATGGCTCAACTACCTTTGGCCCACGAATGACATTTTGCATGGTATCATGTTTGACATGTTATTGGTTCAAGAAGGGTGCATTTGATGTGTAAAAAAAGAAGATACCGAGTGCTTTTAATATCTTGTTAATATGGTGGACGCATTTGTTTGTAATTGGTTTAGTTCGGTGGAAATATATTGCCCTTAAAAAAATACAAATGCAGACAACACTTGATTTGTGTGATACTCTTACATTTCATAATAAGTGAATTATATGTTCAAGGTTATTACATGGCATAAAAACATAATATTCTTTTGTTTCAAATTAAATGTTCAATTTCAATTTGCAGTGTACACAATTTAAAAAAGTGAAATTCATTACACTACGTACGAATAAAATGTAATTTTCATCTTTTAAAACTATTTTCATTAGTTAAAATGTAAAAATAGACAAACAAAAATAAAAACATTGAACATTTTATTCGAGACAAAATAATAAAAATATCGTAAATTATTGCAAAGTTTATGCAATAAAATAAAATAAAATTAAAAATGCTACATCAACATAATTTTTATAGAAAATGTTCATAAAATGACTTTTTATCAATAAGAATTATCTTAATGAATTATCTCTTCTCATTTTAATTTCAAATCTCCTTGACTGTGTGTCATATCATTTTGTGAAAATAGATTTTGTAAACTTTTTGCTGATGAAGCTAGGGGTGTTCATCGGTTCGGTTCTCGGTTAATCGGTTTGTTCGGTTCGGGTTGTTCGGTTAAAAAAAATTTTTGGGTCATAACCGAAAACCGAACCGAACTGAGAACCGAACCGAAGTTCGGTTCGGTTATGGGTCAAAACCGAAAACCGAATTTTGAACTTGAATTACATTATTTATATTTTTTTTAAATTTAATTATATATATTTTTGGCAAAAAAAATATTTCAAGCATAAAAGTGTTTTTTATATTGGTATAAAATTTTAATGGACATTTTTTATATATAAAATAATATAAATATATAAAAAAATATATATATTTATATAAATTCGGTTTTCGGTTCAGATAGTCAAACCCATATCCAAACCGAAAACCGAATTTTTAATTCGGTTCGGTTCGGTTTTCACAACTTCGGTTCGGTTATAAATTCGGTTTGATTTTTTTCGGTTCGGTTCAGTTCGATTTTCAGTTTATTCGGTTTATTACCCGAACCGTGAACACCCTGGATGAAGCACTCTAAATAAAAATACATAAAAATATATATTAATATCTTTTCTTTTCTACAGCTGTCTCCCACATACACACAATCACAACGACTGGCCAATAGGATACCCCATGCAGGCATGCTCGGCCAAAACCATCCAACCAAATTTTGCTGTTTATTCAGCATGTGAGTAGTCACTCACCTACACTTTCTAGCCCCATTTTTATACACTATAAATTCAATATTCTAACTTTTGAATTGACATATTCATTAGCGGCCACCTTTGATACCAATATCAAGTCCCATGCTTTAATAATTGTTTTGTTTCCATGCAAAATGACAAATAAAATAATTTTGAGTTTTATTCTCATATTTTATGATTCTTTCAGTTACGCTTGTCTTTTCTTTTGGGATGTTTATACATAAATGATTGTTTTGATGATAGTTTTGTACTTTTATATTGAAATTTGTGTTTAGTAAAAATTCTCTATATATACTAAAACCGTTGATGGCTGCCTAAATAATAAACAATACATTAAAAAACAATTTCTGTAATAAAAAACTATTTTTGGTTTGGATTTGCTGATTAGCCCATTCGTGCAGCTGAGGCCCAATATGGAAGTTTGTCCGTTTAATCCCAGTTAAGAACAAGTGTCCTGTATATACAGAAAAAAAAATCCCTTCCTCACTTCACTCCCCATCTCAAGAAAGGTTAAAAAAAATAAATAAATAAATAAATAAATAAATAAAAAAAAAAAAAAAAAAAGATCTCAGTAAGGTGGTGTATTTCGTATCTCATCTATATAGATCTACACCAATTACACATCATAGATCTTATATTCGACAAGCAAAGCACAACAACAAAAAAACTACCCGAGACCTCATCTTGAGATCTTGAAGCCGAAAAGAACACATACGATTGATATGTTTGTACCAACGGTGTTTTTGTTGATTCGAATAGATACACAGCGTGTGTTTGCTGCTCAATATTAGTTTGTTGTCGTGGGCTCACAAAGAAAATGAGAGTGTTTGTGTTTCGTTGGGAGAGGATTGACAAGATTAGAGATGTAGTAAGCTGTGGATGTGTTGCTGCGTTTCATTGATGGAGAGATAAGGAGGCTGTGTGTTAGATGTGGGGGTGGATAACTAGGGTGAAATGGGATTAGGGTTATGATATGTCGTGTTTTATAATCCTTTGATTTAAGGTTTCACACTTATTGGGCTTGCTATCTAAAAACTAATTAATGGGCTGTTAACATTTACTTACCGAAAATGTGGACTTTAAATGGGCTTAAAAGTCACACGAAATTTGTTTGTGCTAAAAATTTATGCAAACCACAGTAATGAAAAGTGAATACAAAAAATGCATTAAAACCTGACGTATCAATTCAAAAACAGCAACTAACTACGATAACAAAACGATAACAAAAAAAAAAAAAAAAAAAAAAAAAAAAAAAAAAAAAAAAAAAAAACGCATAAAAACGCCCGCCGCAACGCGGCGGGTATCGAGTTCCTTGTTACTAATATGGTGTGTTGTAATAAAAATATTTTTAACTAGTAAGTACTATATAGTCTAGTTGTAATGCTAGTGACAGTGGATCGTAAAATATCGGTTGGGAAGATAGGTCGACCGATTTGCAAATCGGTCGTGATCACTGTGGGTGGTGTTCGTGAAATCGGTCGCCGGCAACAATTTTGCAATATGGGTTGCAATTCCAACCGACTTTGAACACAAAAAGGCTTCAACATTTGCAATATTTAATGCATATTCCAACGTTCAAAAAAAAAAATGTGACCGTTTGGAGTAAAAAAAAACTTTTTTTTCAAAAAAAATTACCACTCTTCATCCTATAAATACCAACATCAAACCCACTTTCAAACACACAATTTCAAACACAATTCAAACAAATTATCATCAATATTCACCATGTCCATGTCGTCTTACGAGTTTTTGTTTGGTTCTTCGTCTTCCGACGACGATGACGAAGTTATGAGTGACTTTACGGAGTTTGCTTGGAACGCGTATCAAGCACACCAGCCAAAAGTTTCAAGAAGGTACATACCTAGGGATCATGTTGCTGCTCACAATCGTTTAGTGACTGCATACTTCGGCGAAACCCCGTTGCACGATGAAAGAACATTCTGTCGGCGTTTCCGAATGAGCCGAGAACTGTTCACACGAATTGTTCGAGAGGTAACCGATTATTCTACTTATTTTCAAAAAACTAATAATTGTAGGGGCATACCTGGTATTAGCCCATTGGTCAAGTGTACTGCGGCCATTGGTCAATTGGGATACGCGGTCGTTCCAGATTCTCTTGACGAGAATCTGGCAGTGGCCGCAACAACATCCCGTGAATGTCTCCGTAAGTTTTGCAAAGTTATCATGGAGTTATGTGGTGCTGAGTATTTGCGAAAGCCCACGTATTCTGACCTTGAAAGATTATATGTTCATCACGAGCATAAGCATGGGTTTCCTGGGATGATGGGAATTGTACAAGTTGGGAGTAGGAGAATTGCCCAAATGGTTTGAGAGGTCAATATGCTAGGGGTGATCATGGGCCACATCCATTCATTTTATTGGAGGCGGTCGCCTCCCAAGATTTATGGATTTGGCATGCGTTTTTTGGATTCTTCGGTGCGAATAACGATATAAACGTTTTACATCGTTCCCCTGTCTTCAATGATATCAGAGCTGGGAGAGTAGCAGATCTTGAATTCGAAGCTAACGGTGTACAATATAAAAGGGGATATTATCTTACTGACGGGATATATCCACAATGGTCCGTTCTTATTAAGTCCATTTCAAATCCTCCTACGGGTGATCATAAAAGATTGTTGTACAAGAGAAAGCACGAAGCAGCAAGGAAAGATGTGGAACGGGCTTTTGGTGTGTTGAAGAGGAAGTGGAAAATACTTAAAGTTCCGGCTCGAGGATTTTTTAAAAATGATATCCGAGATATTATATATACATGTATCATATTACNGGGAGAGTAGCAGATCTTGAATTCGAAGCTAACGGTGTACAATATAAAAGGGGATATTATCTTACTGACGGGATATATCCACAATGGTCCGTTCTTATTAAGTCCATTTCAAATCCTCCTACGGGTGATCATAAAAGATTGTTGTACAAGAGAAAGCACGAAGCAGCAAGGAAAGATGTGGAACGGGCTTTTGGTGTGTTGAAGAGGAAGTGGAAAATACTTAAAGTTCCGGCTCGAGGATTTTTTAAAAATGATATCCGAGATATTATATATACATGTATCATATTACATAATATGATCATTCAATACAAGCAGCGGGCGATATGTCCTACATGGTTCGAAGAGGAGGTCCACCAACCACACGATCCCTTAAATTCATTTGAAGAATCTTTAGAAGTGACTTAGGAGCTCGAGAACGCATCAACTCATATAAACTTAAAATCTGATTTGGTCGAGCACATTTGGAGAAATCGTAGACATCATCATCTCCCTCATGACAATGAAGACGAAGATGAGGACGAAGACGATGAAGAATTTATGTGATGTTTAGTAATGTTTACGTTTAATTTAGTATTGTAATGGTTTAATTCCGTATCGTTTCGTTTATGTAATGTTTACGTTTTATTAATAAAATTAAAGTTTGTGTTAAAAATGGTTTTTTTTTTAAAAAATAAATAAATAAAATAAAATTGGGCTACCACTGTGAAGAGAGAGGTGAATATGGGTTGAGGAGAGAGAAAGCTGAGGTGTCAGCCGGAAAAATTATGCAATATGGGTCACTACTGTGACTAGCCTAAGTGATTTGGCCTAGTCACAAGAATTTTAGTTTTCAAACCTTTTTTTTATAGACATTTGAGGTGTACATGGAAATACTGTCGGGATCTTTCACGGAAAAAATCATCACACTCTTAACTTGAACATGAAACCCTATAGCCTTTTTTATATTTTTGTAAAGAAATGCTTTCTATGATTTATTAAAAAGTTCGGTAGATCTTCAAGTGGTGTGTGGATTTATTGGAAAAGTTTAATTGGCTGAGCTGGATATGGTGGGGAGATTTGGTCTGTGCAAGTCCACATGGGCCTTTAGTGTTTTTATTTATTACTCACTATAGAAACACACGTTTTAACAAATATTAAGTAAACTTCAAAATACATCCTTATGTTTTATCCCATTATACATCCATCGCTGATAAATTGAGACACATACATCATTCTGTTAATAAACATTAATCACCATATATCCTTCTGTTAGTATGAGGACTAACAGTGCAAATTATTTCTCCGTTATCTTCTCACGAGAAAATATTTGCACAAATAGTCCTTATGCTATATTTTTTTTTGCACCGTTAGTTCTAAGAACTAACGATAGTTTTTGAAATAAATTAAAAAGAGGCAGGCTCGAACTTGGGTCTTTTGCCTCATAAAGCAACGCCCCAACCACTGGACTAAGTGTCCAGTGGTGTAAACATACAATTTCATATTTGTTTTAACCATTTTTTCGTTTGATTTAATATCCGTTTTTATAAGTTTTCATCCATTTTCACGTGTTTTCATATGTTTTCGTTCGTTTTTAAACAAAAATGTTTTGCACGAGGACTAACAGTGAAAATATTTTTTCTCGCGCTAGAAGATAACAGAGAAATAATTTGCACCGTTAGTCCTCATACTAACGGAGGGATGTATGGTAGTTAACGTTTATTAGCAGAGGGAATGTAAGTGTCTTAACCTATCGACGAGGGATGCATGATATGAAATAGGTTAAACAACATGAATTATTTTGGAGGTTACTCAATATATTAGAGTGTGTTTAGTTGGAGAAAAAATTCTCTTGTTTTCTATCTATAGTTTTGTAAAAATTTGGAAGGGAAATTCATCTCTACAAAACACTTGAAAATATAGAAAACACGTTTAGTTGTTTCCATTTTCTATTTTGAAGAAAATGAGGGAGGGTTGTGGGTTACAAAGGAAAACAAGGAAAATAACTAAAATTTGTTTTGTAATTTTTCCTTGTTAAGTTAGGAAATAGGGAATTTTGTGTTTTGCAAAACATTTTTTTTTTTGGAAAACGCTTATTTGAACGCGATCTCTATTTTCCTTGTTTTCCACAAAATGTTTTGTGGAAAACAAGGGTGTTTTCCCCCAACTAAACGCAACCTTAGTAATTCTAATGTTCTGCTCCGTATTTTTTTTAAGAAAAGCAACAATATAATAGAACCTACAAAACAAAACAAAATATAAGGAAAAGGCGTCCCACCCCAATTAAACAAGCAAATTAAAAGGCGGAAGGACCCAAGAGATCAAACTGCATAATACAAAGGACCAAAAATGTCCAAAACGAAACGAAATAAATGTTCTGCTCCATATTACTTTGTTAAACAAACATAACTAGTATTGGTTCAAAAAAAGAATAAAAAAAAATAACATATTAGTTAGATAAACATAATGTTTCTCGCAACATTTACGAAATATATAAATTGGATCACCGTATTGATTATTAGAATATCAATAAATTTCATATTCTTTGGTTATGCTTTACATTAGACATCATTATATGATATGACCATTAACTAGTTTCTTTAAGTGCATGGTCGCTTTTGAGTCAAAAAGTGAGAAACAAGTGACTCTTACCTAAACGTACTTTCTTTCTTACTATTTCTTTTGTTGGGTCAAGGTGAGCAAATTGCTTTTTAGCATTTCATCAACATTCAACACAAAGAAAAGATAGTGGGACCAACATGCATACACTTAAGCCAAATGTTAGGCTGCCCACAATAAGGAGGGTCAATCCTCTTTCTTTTTTCTGTCACGTCAGCTTTCTCTCTCCAGCGACCTACAGGCGATTCAGTGTCACAATAAGGGTGACCGAGTTCATTTTTTTTATTTTTTATTTTTATTTTTTTAAAACTAAAAACTTAATAAAACATTAATTTCATTAATAAAACATAAAGATTACATAAACGAAACGATGCGGAATTAAACAACTAAAAATTAAACGCAAACACGATACGGAAACACGATACGGAAAACACGATACAGAAAACACGATACGGAAAATTCTTAACATAAACACCATTACGGCTGGTGTGCTTCTCATGCATGTTTGTTTCTCAGAATGAACCACACATGTTGATAGTATATCCTTCTCCCATAGCGTTCAAAATAAATTCGGTTTGCATTGCTGAGACAAGGGTCTTCACCTGTACGCACCAACTCTTTGTAAATAGCATTATACCTAAGACATTCTAGGTTGATTTTTTTCCATTGAGCCATAAGGCTATTTTTAGTACGGTGCTCTCCATTAGTCTGGTCGTTGAACCTTGTCGTAACGGCGTTCCAAAAAGAACGTTCAACTCTTAGGTCCATACATTCGATAGCAGAAAGCCATATGTTAACTAGCAAGCATTCTTCTTCCATTGGCCAAAGATGATTCATTGTGAAATGATTTAGAAGTGAAGCGTATGCTTTAGAAAGTGAAGTGTATGCAAAATGGTATGATAATGTATGCTTTATATAGGGATGCAGTCATAAGTTGGTGGGCGGGCTTTTTTTAAACGTTTGAAATTCAAAATGGGGTGGGCGGGATTATTTTGAATTTGAAGTTCAAATCAATGAGCGGGTTTTTTTTAAACGTTTAAATTTCAAAATGGGTGGGTGGGATTTATTTTGAATTTGAAGTTCAAAATGGATGGGCGGGATTTATGAGCTTATTTAACACTCATTCACAGCTCACAATTCACACATAATTCTCTTACATAATTCTCAAACAATGTCTCGCAAAGACTTCGGGCAACAATTCCCAACTCACCGTGACTTCGGGCAACAATTCCCAACTCACCGTGACTTCGGGCAACAATTCCCAAGTGAACACGACTTCTCCCAGCAGTTTCCAGCAAATGAACCGGTGAACACACCACCGGAAGCCATATTTCTGGTATTCCAACAACAACCGGAAGCCATATTTCCGATCAACAACAACAATCCACCGGCAAACAATCCACCACAAAACCAACCCAATGCACCACAAAACCAACCCAATGCACGAAGACGTCCGTTGACTGCTGAAGAACTGTATGAGCAAGATATGCAAGAAGTGTTGCGTGCTGAAGCAGAGGAAGAAGATGAGAGAAGAGCTCGTGAGGAGTACTTACGAGAAAAACAGGCTCTGAGAAACGCTCGTTGTGCATGGCGAATCCAACATGGATTGCCCCGTGTGCCAACGAGTGATGACGATTCGAGTGCTTCGAGTCACGAGGGATATGTGTCGGATGATTCGTTTTATTGATTCGTAGTTTTATGTTTAATCGTAGTACTTCTTATGTGTTTTAATTTCCGTTTCTTAGTTTAATGTTCGATGTAGTTCGTATTTTAAGTTTAACGTGTATTTCAATTTTAAGTNATGTATTTTTCTTGTTAAACCAAACGGATCAAAAAAATAAATAAAAATCCACTCGGTCGAGGTTGAGACCGAGTGGGGGAAGTTTTTTGCGTTTTCTCGGTCGCGACCTAAGACCAACAAAAAGGACGACCGACTGTGGTGTGCTCGACCGACTCGGTCACAAGCATCATTGTGGGCAGCCTTATGCGAATGCATATCAAAAACGCCATAGCTAGTGTAGAAATGAAGATTTTCTTCAAAAGTTTTAAAGTCTAGTAATAAGTGAATATTCTTTTCAAACTTTATAAAAAAAATACATGACTTGTAAGAAATTTCTTTGTCCATAGCATTATGGTGCTAAAAGTCTTGTTCAGATTAGAAATGGCATATTGACTATTGTTGATCAAGAACAACATTTGATTGATTAAGGTTATCGTTTATCACAATTTTCGAACACACCGTTTTTTTTTTTTTTTTTTTTTTTTTTTTTTTTTTTTTTTTTTTTAACAGCGGATTATATTAAAAGCTAGCAAGAAGCTAGAAAGATTACAAAAATAAGGAACTAGGACATTTCATCCAAGAGGTCCAATCAATTTTACATTTACATCTACTCGAACACCAAGTGAAAAACAATAAAACAATCTCATCGAAAAGCAATTCCAAACGCGGCTGAGAGATGCCAATCAGAATTTGATTGCGAAAATTCCAAATCACCCACCACATAACGTAGCAACCACCATACGAATGAATATCAAGAGCAACCAAATCCCACCATCTAGCAACTTTAGACTGAAGAAGACAAGCCACATCACACGAGAAGAAAAGGTGAGAACTAGACTCTCCTGCTGAGTGACAAATGGGGCAAAGAATAGATGGAATATCTAACCCGCGAAGAGAGAAATTAAACCTCGTAGGCAATTATCTAAACAAACTTTTCAAGGAAAAACGTTGATCTTTATTGGAACGACATTAACCCACCTTGTAGCATTACCAATCGTAGGCAAAAAGGAATCATCAATAAGAGTACGAGCTGACTTAACCGAGAAATCACCTGCAGAATCAAGGGACCAAACCCATCTGTCGCTGCTATTGGACAGAATAACAGGAGCAACAATCTCCACAAGTAGCAAATATTGCTCTTCTTCTATTCCTCCTCTAGGATTTCTTCTAAACGAACTAGTCAAAGAACTAATTATAAGCTTGGCTGCAACACTAACACCCCTTTCACATTCCAAAGCATACAACCGAGGAAAAGACATCTTCAATTCGTTTTATCATTGTAATTTAGGATTGTATGTGGTTTTTAGTTTTTGATTAAAATGATGCTTGTAACATTGTTGTAAGCATTACCGCACTAGGCTAAGGTTGCTTTAGTCAATTTTATAATTTAGCTAGTTCAAAAAAAAAATAATAAATTATAATTTAGCGGTGCAGTCTATCTAGTGTTAGTTTCTTGTTCTTAAGGCTACGTGTGTAAATTTTTTAAAGCTATGAAACGTAGATGGGGTAAATACGTTTTCATTTAAAAACTTATATTTTGTATCAAACAACTGATCAAGTATGACGTAATATGAAAAGTGGTATTAATAGTTTTACGACTATAACGGTAGTAGAGAGTATCAAGTAAAGTATATCACCACAACACAAACATAAGCACAACATAAACAACAAGCCGCGACACAAACATAAACTCGATGCAAGTATAAAGCGATAAATGCAAATATAAATGTAAAGCGATAAGTAAAAGGAAATGCAAACCGGACACGATGATTTATAGTGGTTCGGTCACAAACTCCTCTTCACCCAACTCCACTTCCCGAATACTAACTCGAGAGTTACTTTACTAGATCAAAAAAGCTCCCTTCTCATCAAAGAAAACCTTACAACCGTCGCTTACAAGTTTACCAATACTAAACTAAGTATCGAGTCCTTCTTTGGGTACAACCAAACCTGTTATGTTTTATTGCCAAACATAACAAACCTTGTGTTTTATGGCCTAAACACATAATACGCCTAACCGCTTACAAGTTTACCGATACTAAGCTTAATATCAAGTTCTTCTTCACGTACAACCAAACCCGTTATGTTTTGTGGCCCAACATGACAAACCTTATTTTTTAAGGCCTAAACACATAAACCATCTAACCTCCAGTTTGGTTTATTGTTGGTTATACAAGATGTTGTATAATGGTACATGGTGGTGTATGATGATGATCTAAGACATGAGTGTCAAATGGATATGAGTTTCTAATCTAAACATCAAGAGATCTAAGCTTGATGAGGTTGAACTTCTATTAATAAGAAGTCTTCAAAAGATGAAGATTACAAGTGCTCTAATCTTGTTGTGACAGATCTTCATATGTATTTGCTTGTGGTGGATGAGGATGGCAAGATCTCTAAGCTTGCTTAGATGGATGATCAAGTGAAAACATGTTTGCAACAAATGAAAGTTAGAAGCATTATAATCAAGATTTGATGATGTTTTAAAGACTTGAGAATGTGTGTTATAACATTGTAAAAGCTTGGTTATAATGGTGATTCAAGTGTGTGAAAATATGCAGGAGAAAAAAATGAAAAAAGGTTAGCCAAAAGTGTGAGAGATGAGCTCAATTTATAGGAAAACGATTCTGCCCAAAACTGGCAAAACCACGGATCCGCGGATTTGTATTTTTGGATCCGCCCATCTAAAATATGGATTCGTGAATCATATAAGACAACGTTTTGTCTAGTACATTAACAAGTGTTTCACCAAAATCTTTATAAGAGTTTTTCCTTCTAGAAGATGATTTAATTAATAAAGCTAGTTTGCTTATATGGGAATTTTCTCTTAATCCTTTCTCTTATTAGCTTATTAGGTCCGCTTGCGCACATGCGTTCATGCAAACCATAAATGATATGAACAACAGTTTTAGCATTTGATGAAAACTGATGAACATCAACATTGTTGAGGTTAGGTTTACTTGACACAAATATGCTAATAAGAACATTTGTATTTTTCAACTTTATAAATCTTATTATAAATGAATCAAAGATTTACAAGGAATAGCCTACGAAAACTACCCCGGGTTGATGACAAATTCTCTCATAACTCAAACAACAAGTGGTAGCTAGCTTTGCATTGTTGTTCCTAGGAGAGGAGGATCCTAATTATAATACATTGTATTATTTTCTATGTTTGAATCTCTACTTAACTCGGTTACAACCTTGATTTTATATAGGAGGGGAAACAGTGGTTATATGTGGGTTGCATAGTAAGTTGTCCACTTGCTATAGATAGGCACGTGCCTAGTAGGCAAGTCTGAAGCGTACTTTCGGCTTTTCCGATTTGACAACTTATAGTTCCAATGCCTGTCTCTCGTATATAGATAAGCACTTGAACTTATCTTCTTGAGTAAGTTTCTCGCTCATGCATTCAGAGGTTGAGGTTGTATACGGAATCAAGCCTTCAGTGTCATAGAGACATTTGTCATATCTTAGTGACCATGGTGTTGTTTTTAGCTCCTTGTAAATCACTCCCTGACACCGCATCAGTTTGTGAAATGTTTTCTTTAGTTGGTCTTTGATATGTGCTATTTTACACATACTTTTGACCTTAGTTTAAGTGTTATAAAGACCAAAAACTAACGTTAAACGCCAAAGATATCGTGTTTTTGTGTTTGTGACTGTGCAGGAA
>LBNU01000528.1:22262-43665 GCA_014162995.1 Artemisia annua
AGTGAGAGCGTTAAACGTTTGTGATAAATAATCGAAAGATTATTTAGACGTGTGATTTAATTATTCGAAGGACGAAAACCTTTGAACGATTAATTCATTCGTTTAGAGTTGTTATCTCTTCAAAAGATTAATCAACAGCTAATCTCGAGAAAGGAGAATAACTCGTTGCAAACTTTTACCTCAAGCTTAATGAACTTATTCGCGTTGCTTTGCAAACACATTGTCTTTTAAATTCATTTACCGTTTTCATTTCTTATCACACTTTAGTTACCGCTCTCTTTAATAGCTTTATGACATGTTTCTTTACTCGTCTACTTATTTCGTGTCATTTTACCGCTTTACCTTACTTTAATTTGTCGTTGTAGTATAAACAAACCAAAAACTTCTTTTAAACCTATTCATCACACATAGCTCACGGTCTTGAGTGACGAGATCCATATTCAACCCTCGTTGGGACAACGATCCTCGTGGTTAAAAGCTTTCACCGCTTATCTTGCCACATCATCTTTAAAGTCCCGAAGCCATACAAATGTTTGAGCTTTATACAACACCCACTGATTTCTTTATCAGTGAGTCACTTTCTGAATAATAATCAGAGAGACATGTTCTCTGATAACCTTTCAGGGAGTATCTCACTTCTAATAACTATCAGGTTCACATTGATAGTTATGAAGTGACATTCTCTCTGACCGTTTATCAGAGACTTAATGCTCACTGACCTTCAGAAGGTGTAAAGCTATTTTATGTTTAAATACTTGTCAGAGACAATTGAGTCGGTTTTTCAGACCCAACAACCCCATATTTAAATGTACAAATAGACTAATTATCAGCAGTAAGTGAGCATAACGACTTCTTCTTACATATTGATTTTACAACAAGGAAAAATAATAAATTAGTTTTTTTTCTGACTCTGCATGGTTTGCTGAATTCCCCACAGACCCTTAGAATTTGATCTTTCTTTGTCGAAGATCCTGGTTCAATTGTGGTTTAGCACTTTAATAATTTTAGGCTATTCCAAGTAAATCAGAGACTGTAGGGTCAACATTTCCTACCCATCAGTATCCTCCCATAAAAATATGTGAATAGCCTAAATTATTTAGATGTGAGTGCGCGTGAGCTTAGAGGCTTCTTCTCACATTTATAGTTACAACCACAAGCACTTGTGGTAGCTTCATGTAAGTTGGAGCTTTGTTGTTGATGTCTTCTTAGTGATTTTTTTTTTTTTTTTTTTTTTTTTTTGAGCAAAGAATTTTATTTGTTGATTAGGGACTGTTTTGTATATTGAACACTCCCCGATGTGCCTGATTAACCTTCACTGAAGACTAATCCTTATTCTTCCCCTGATACTCCATCATTCGCGGCCTCTGAATCTCTGATCCTTCATATATGGTCTGATGCTTCCTTCTCCCACTGTTGGTAGCTACTTGAAAGCAACCACTGACAATTATTTTCACACTTATAGCTTGTGTGTCTACTACACAATTGCAATTATAAGTGTGGTTCACAGAGCTGAGCAGAAGCATTTCAGACCATTTTCTAATCAAAAGAGTATGAAAATACTCAATCTAATAGCCATATGCTACAAAATAAAGCGTGAAAGCGCTCAAATTTGTAGATATAAAGGTGAAGGCAATTATGAGGAGGGTGTTTTAGTGGGGTATAGTTGGATCAAAAAAAAAGTGTAGATTGGCAGGGACACCTCAACCCTGTGTACCATAATGGTACCCATCAAACCTAGTGGGGTATAGTTAAGGATAAGGTATAAGTGTTATTAGCCGTCATTAAAGAATGGCTACATATTATTAGCATTCAATCAAGAACGGATCTGGATTAAGAAAAATCCGACCGTTCTGATACCACTTGTTGGGTCTGCTTGCACACAAGCATTCATGCATACCATTAATGATATGAACAACAATTTTAGCAAGTGAGGAAAATTGATGAACATCAACATTGTTTAGGTTGGGTTTGCTTGGGAACGACAAAGAGGTGCTAATAACAACATTTGTACTTTCCAGCTTTATAAATCTTATTAGAAATGAATCAAAGATTTACAAGGGATAGCCTACGAAAAACTACCCTGGGTTGATGACAGCTTCTCTCAAAACTCAAACAACAAGTGGCAGCTAGCTTTGCATTGTTGTTACTAGGAGATGAAGATCCTAACTATAGTACTTTGTATTATTTTCTATGTTTGGATCTCTACTTAACTCGGTTATAACCTTGAGTTTATATAAGAGGGGAAACAGTGGTTGCATGTGGGTTGCATAGTAAGTTGCCCACTTGCTATAGATAGGCACGTGTCTAGTAGCCTAGTCTGAAGCGTACTTTCGGCTTTTTCAATTTGACAACTTATAGTTTCAATGCCTGTTTCTCGTATATCTTTAAGTACTTGAACTTATCTTCTTGAGTAAGTTTCCCGCTCATGCATTCAGAGATTGAGGTTGTAAACTGAATCAAACCTTCAGAGTCATAGAGACATTTGTCAGATCTCAGTAACTCTGGTGTTGTTTTTAGTTCCTTGTAAGTCACTCCCTGACACCACATCAGTTTGTGAAATGTTTTCTTCAGTTGGTCTTTGACGTCCCTGAAGCCATACAGACGTTTGAGCTTTATACAACACTTATTGATTTCTTTATCAGCGAATCACTTTCTAAATAATAATCAGAGAGATATGTTCTCTGATAACTTTTCAGGGAGTATCTCACTTCTGATAACTATTAGGTCCACATTGATAGTTATGAAGTGACATTCTCTTTGATCGTTTATCAGAGACTTAATGCTCACTGACCTTCAGAAGATGTATTAGGCTATTTTATGTTTAAATACTTGTCAGAGACGATTGAGTCAGTTTTTAAACCATACATTGCTTAATCATAATTAAGTAGTAATTAGTTATTTAAGCTTATTTTAATTAAGAAATTACTTGTTTTAGACATGTTTAATAAATATGTATACACTTGGGTTCTTTGATCATTCAAGAAGTTTTATAAAAATGTTTTCATACGTTGTATGAAATGCAAACCGAGGTTTGAAAACAAATTATCTTATTTTAAAATACTTAATTACTCTAAAAAGTATTTTAAACATTCTCAATAGTTTGTTAAATGTTTTGATCATAATGCGACATAACAAACATATACAAACTTGTATAAGCATTGAGGGGATTGGAGATGTCGAAAGGTGTTGATGAATCTATGCTTTGATGATTTGTGTAAACGAGTAACTTGCGCATTTTACGTTATGTATTACAAGTTACATGTTTGTAATCATTAAAATGTAAGAGATCGTTTAGTTTAATTATTGTAATATTTGCACTAATAATCTCCCCTTTTCTATGATGACAAATTATGTAAACCGTATAAGTGGTGGTGATGGGTGTTGAAGTGGTGGTTATTAGAGAGAGGACTTAAGGTTAGACACAGTAAGGAAAGACAATCTCTCTCATTTTCACTGCCACATCAGCTTTCTCTCTCCAGCGACCTTCAAGCGATTGGGTGCCCCAGTAAGGCGACCTACACTATAAAAAACATACCCTACAAATATTATTTTTTAATTAAATAAAAGTGAGAGTGTTTTATCCATATTTTGCATTTTCAACCGATCGTGCAGACGATCACTTCCCTCCTCCGATCAAATGATGACCTTCATGCCACAATAGTGGGAGTCGATCGGGACCAAGAAAAAGAGTCGATTGCCAAGCATTACTGCACCCAGCCTAAGATATTTTAGAGAGATACATTGAAAGTAGAGAGAAAGAAATGAGAAGTAAATGATAAGAAGAGAGAGAAAGAGAAAAAAAAATAAGTGGAGAGGTATATATGGGGAAATGAGTGTTAGGGTGTGTTAGGGTGTTTTAGCGTTTTTTTAATTGAAATATGTAAGAAGTAACATAAATACCCTCTTGTGTGCTTGACTAAACGGTCAAAATAACATAAAACGTGGTCAAAGGACCAAATCTATAAACATGTCAAAAATATAAGGAGGGGATTAGCAAAAAATAAAGTTGAGGGACTAAAACTGTGTTATGCGACAAACTACAAGGATAATTTAATAAATTAACTAAAATAAGTAAATAAATAAATAAATTAAAAAATAATAAAAAAATAGTAGTTATGGTAAGGAGTGTGACACTGTGACACGTCGAAAGTGTTGAAAAGCAAAAGTAGCTTGTGTGTGCTCCCATACGTACATGGTGTAAATGTCATGTGTTGACATGGCAGTAACTTGCGCTTTTCACAATAATAGATTCGCAAAAGATACACTTTGGTTCAACGATTTTTTTTTTTTTTTTTTTTTTTTTGGTTAAACAAAATATGAGGATGTTGAGATGTTCCAATTAACCATCTATTTGATCAAAACAAATAAAATATACTTACACAGTCTAAAAAACAAATAAAAAAAATTAAACATCTCGCAAACCGTTAATTATTACGCAAAATGAGTCATACTATCGCGACAAAAATTAATCATCTTTCTGTAGAGGAGCACTTCTATATATAGGGTGTGTTTGGTAAAAGTAGTTGTTAGCAGTCATGTTTGGCACATGTAAGTATACAGAGATTATGTTTATTTATTTATTTTTTAAAAATAAGCTATTAAAAAATAGAGCATTGATTGGGACGCCTAACTCGTATGCCTAATAATATACCTAAACATATGTGTCAGCATCCTATTGGGGACGGCAGAGGACCCCACTTCTTCAAAAACCAATAATTTATTGCCACATCTATTAGGCACACAATTAGTCACATATTTTTGGCCTCCCAATCATTTTCCTAAAAAATAATATTCGTTTGGCAAACAAAACTTATAAGAGATTTTAAAAAAATAATCTTCCATAATCTTTTAAATTCAAATGTTACTACATGTAGCTTATAAAAATAATCTCTTTTTATAATCTCCATCTCCAGCACCAGCTCCAGTTCCAGCAACGGTTACTTTCGCCAAACATACCGGTAGTGAGCTGTGAGCAGTAGCTACAGCTCACAGCTTCTTAAAGAAGCATTGAAAAATGAGTTTTCCTAAAAAAATAGCAAAGCTCACCGCTTCTTAGCCAAACGAACAATAAAAATCAAAAAGCTCATTGCTCAACGCTCATCGCCCCAAAAAGCTCCAAAAAGTTCCGCGCCATATATAGCCATACTTACGACAAACTCTTCTTTTCAATTTCTTTTCAGTTACATTTGGAAAAATCACACGTGATTTATGAAATCACATACAAATCACGTGTGATTTATTCAGACGTAACTGGAAAAAAAGTCGTCGAAAGTATATCAAAGTGCCCGTATACCGAAAGATAAAAAAATACACGTCGCGACGGTGTATTTTTTTTCACTTTGATGATTGACCGTTTGCAAGATATTTTATTTTTAAAAAAGAGGTGGAAAGTTTTTTTTTTTTTTTTTTTTTTTTTTTTTTTTTTTTTTTTTTTTTTTTGTAAGTGGCTAAGATTGGTTTATTAAATCTTTAAATAATTTTGGTTATACATTGATCTCAACTCTATAAGTACTCGATACTAGATACATATTATTGAATGTGGTTAATAAGTGTTTATGGTATATTTAGCAAGTAACTTTTGCTGTAAGTCTGTAACTCAAAATAAAGCTGTAAATATAAAGATTATTTATGAATATTTTATAAAATACCATTTGATTTTAAAAGGATCTAGTGAGAAGAAAACTTAAGATGAGAAGAATGAGAAATAACTATAACTATATATTTGAGTTGCATTAACTTGAATTAGATGCATCTCTATTCATTTAGATGCATCACAATTAGTTTTGAAAGTGATTTTGAAGTGAAAACGATGCAAAGTAGTACTGGCAATAAAAATGACCCGCAGAGGACGGAAAATACATAGGATTCGTCTAACTTGATGAAATGCATCAAATATATGTACATGCATCTAATTTTTAGCTAGAAAATATATTACGATGCATCTAAAAGATTAGAGATGCATCCAATTCAAATCGATGCATCTCTATTGTGTTATTTCTCATCTTTCTCATTTTAAGGATTCTTCTCATTTGATCATAAGTCTTGATTTTAAAAGATGAAAAGATAATTTAATAAATTTTTTTATAAGTTATCAAGTTATATTTTTTAAACAAAGCATTAGTGCGTACGTTTTTGTTGGTAAGTGATACGTGTATTATTGAAGTGCAATGTAGATGTATATACCTTCTCAATCGGTCCTGCATGATCAAAAAAAAAAAAAAAAAAAAATTGAAAATCATTCAATTCAAGTCGGAAACCTAAGTAAAAAGAAAGAAAAAGAAATCTAACGAATATATAGAAAAACCATTTTATTTTAAAAGTTACTTTTTAGTTAATTTATTTCCTAGTTTGACCTATTGTTTTGTTTTATTTGATAAGTGATCTCAATGCTCACACTTGCTTTCTAAGTTACTTACACCTACTTTCTCTTTTTAGCCCCTCTATAATTTCATGGATCCCATCGCTCTAACTTTTACGTAAAGTGTCTATAAAAAATCTTTTTAATTTCGCAATTTAACCTTTGTTTTATCAATCATATGTTCATAAACATTTATATGATACTTATTGTAAAGCAAAAGTAGATCCAACATGTAGAGTGGAAATTATGTCGGTTGTAACAACGACCAATATTATTTCATGCTAATTCAACGTTATATTAGCTTTTTTACTTCTATCACTAACCGTGTAATACAACCATCAACTTCATTACTTAAATATTTGAGAAAATTTCTAAAATGAAATATATGATGAGTATATATTCATAAAGTCGACCTTTGAAAAATATTTCACGAAAATAGACATGGCAAAATGGTTTGCTAGCTACATTTTTTGCTCGCCACTACTTCAGATGTTGACACGTGCTAATTTTTGATTTCCAAAAACACCAACATCCGAAAATTCCATCACCTCAAACGCCAACCAACTTCCACCATTCGGCTCGTTATACCAAATCCCAAACCAATTTTCCAACTTCATTTGCTAACTAATTTACAGCCGAACAACTTCAACTATGGCAACAATTTCAACTTCAACAACAATTCCAACAAACTCAAATTTTCCAACAACAATTCCAACAAATCGAAGCCGCGGGGTCGTCGTCACCCAAAAGACGTTCCAAGAGCAAAGCCAAGAAACCTCTAGAAAAGAAAACCATATATGTCATACGCTTAAATTCAAAACGAAGAGTTAATTTTGACGGAATAATACGTACTTGTATTTGATGATCTGAATATCAGCTCAAACAAAAAGAATGATACGTTTTGGTTCAAAGTTCTCAACCAATACAACGAAGTCCAAAAGTAAACGATTTTCAAACTCATCCGTCACTTCTGGTTCACAAGAAATGTTTCACGAAATGATGCAACAACAATTTGTTTTAGACTGTTAGGCGAAGATGCAACAAATGAACCGAGAAACTATGGCGAGAATTGAATTTCTCAAATCTCAAACACAGAATGAGGAATTGAGGACGCTTGCAACCACACCGACAGGATGGATCTGGTGGACGCAACTATCATTGAGGCGGGAAAAGAAATTCGGCCCAAATATAATACCCAAAACTAGTTTAGTCCGTGTTTTTATTTTTATATCTTTTTTATTTTTATTTTATGTACTTATTTTATTTCTTTTTTCATTATTAATGGAATTTTAGTTTCAGCTTAATGTGTTGTTTTATTTGAATTTAAAAAGTGTCGACGTGACAATACTTTTTCCTTATAACACAAGCCACTCGAAGTACCTGGTGTTCTTATACCCTTAAGAGCATACGGTCTAGTGACTAAATATCAGAACCACTTCTAACATGGCACCCAATTTGGCACAGCCACTTGTATGTCACCCCACCCGTTGGTTCAGCCATTTCATAGATATACGTGTGAGTGTAGTGTTTTAATTGGATATGATGAAACCAAAATGACATGTGAAATGGCATGCTACTAATGAATGGTTGTTTTGATGTATGAGTTTTAAAAATAAAGATGTTGAAGTGACGCTAAAGTGGCACTGAAAAATGNATAAACATTTATATGATACTTATTGTAAAGCAAAAGTAGATCCAACATGTAGAGTGGAAATTATGTCGGTTGTAACAACGACCAATATTATTTCATGCTAATTCAACGTTATATTAGCTTTTTTACTTCTATCACTAACCGTGTAATACAACCATCAACTTCATTACTTAAATATTTGAGAAAATTTCTAAAATGAAATATATGATGAGTATATATTCATAAAGTCGACCTTTGAAAAATATTTCACGAAAATAGACATGGCAAAATGGTTTGCTAGCTACATTTTTTGCTCGCCACTACTTCAGATGTTGACACGTGCTAATTTTTGATTTCCAAAAACACCAACATCCGAAAATTCCATCACCTCAAACGCCAACCAACTTCCACCATTCGGCTCGTTATACCAAATCCCAAACCAATTTTCCAACTTCATTTGCTAACTAATTTACAGCCGAACAACTTCAACTATGGCAACAATTTCAACTTCAACAACAATTCCAACAAACTCAAATTTTCCAACAACAATTCCAACAAATCGAAGCCGCGGGGTCGTCGTCACCCAAAAGACGTTCCAAGAGCAAAGCCAAGAAACCTCTAGAAAAGAAAACCATATATGTCATACGCTTAAATTCAAAACGAAGAGTTAATTTTGACGGAATAATACGTACTTGTATTTGATGATCTGAATATCAGCTCAAACAAAAAGAATGATACGTTTTGGTTCAAAGTTCTCAACCAATACAACGAAGTCCAAAAGTAAACGATTTTCAAACTCATCCGTCACTTCTGGTTCACAAGAAATGTTTCACGAAATGATGCAACAACAATTTGTTTTAGACTGTTAGGCGAAGATGCAACAAATGAACCGAGAAACTATGGCGAGAATTGAATTTCTCAAATCTCAAACACAGAATGAGGAATTGAGGACGCTTGCAACCACACCGACAGGATGGATCTGGTGGACGCAACTATCATTGAGGCGGGAAAAGAAATTCGGCCCAAATATAATACCCAAAACTAGTTTAGTCCGTGTTTTTATTTTTATATCTTTTTTATTTTTATTTTATGTACTTATTTTATTTCTTTTTTCATTATTAATGGAATTTTAGTTTCAGCTTAATGTGTTGTTTTATTTGAATTTAAAAAGTGTCGACGTGACAATACTTTTTCCTTATAACACAAGCCACTCGAAGTACCTGGTGTTCTTATACCCTTAAGAGCATACGGTCTAGTGACTAAATATCAGAACCACTTCTAACATGGCACCCAATTTGGCACAGCCACTTGTATGTCACCCCACCCGTTGGTTCAGCCATTTCATAGATATACGTGTGAGTGTAGTGTTTTAATTGGATATGATGAAACCAAAATGACATGTGAAATGGCATGCTACTAATGAATGGTTGTTTTGATGTATGAGTTTTAAAAATAAAGATGTTGAAGTGACGCTAAAGTGGCACTGAAAAATGAAAATTGGCACATCAACACACCTGATGCTCTAAGAGAAGGAGGTACGCATGGCTGGTAAGGCCCATTCTACCAGCCCAAACCAAGCAACAGCGAACGGTACCGGATGTGGTGTCAAACTGTCTCGGTTAATTTGTGTGTGCGTGTGTGTGTGTGTGTGTGTGTGTGTGTGTGTGTTGTATTTGTGTTTTTAGTGGGGTATGTATGGACCCAACGACACCAATTTTTCTTATGACACCAATTTGTATGAGGGAGGGGTTTTTTGATGCCGTTGAAGATCTCGTGCCATAAGAATTTTTGATAACTTAGCAACACTTTTTGCCTATAACACAACCTCTATGGCACGAGCATACCTAAGTGCTCTAAGAGCACTCGGTAAGGTAACACACCGAGGTGCGTTATGCCTTAACGCAGTGCCTTAATGTAGTGCGTTACCTTACCGCCTCCTTGCGTTAGAGGCACGTTAACACGATGAGTTATAAGGTTAACGTGCATTAACTTCATGTTGCATAAAAAAAAATCGTATTGCCCCCTATAACGGCTAGTTGAGATGTATAATTCAAAAAAAAAAAAAAAAAAAAAAAAAAAAAAAAAAAAGGAAAAAAAAAAAAAAAAAAAAAAAANCTTACACAACTCAAATTCAAACTATATACTTCCTCTTTATAAAAAAAAAAAAAAATCAATCAAAACTTTCATATTCACAATGGATCCTAATCAAAATAACCAAGAAGAAAGGAGTTTCTCCAATTTAGATGATGAAACTGACAAGGAATTTATGATAGCCGCGTACGAATATCATCAACATTTGGAACAACAAGCAGCAGCAACAGCTCGACCACGCATTCCGCGTACACGCATCCACCGTGAATTTGAGATTGCCGAAGAACGTTTGCGTAGCGACTACTTTTATCAAGGGTGTAAGTATACGAACCGGAATTTTCGAAGAAGGTTTCGTATGAGCCGGAAACTATTTCTACAAATAGTCGAAGGTATTGAATCTTATTATTCCGATCCTCTTCCAGATCATTTTAAATTCTTTAACAAAGGACTCGATGCTACAGGTTGACAGAGTATTAGTACACTTATGAGGTGTACATCTGCCATACGCCAATTGGCATACGGCAACTCACCCGATGCGTTTGATGAGTATTTGCAAATGGGTGAGCGTACTTCACGTGATTGTCTTGATAATTTTAACAAGTGCGTTATGGATTTTTTTATGCCGGAGTTTTTAAGAAAACCAACATGGTCCGACGTTCAAAAAATTTACGGAAAACATGAGCGTGAACATGGTTTTCCGGGAATGCTTGGTAGCATTGACAGTATGCATTGGGAGTGAAAAAATTGTCCGGTTGTGTGGCAAGGGCAATATGGTAGCGGTTTTAAAAAAATACCCAACCATAATGCTTGAAGCTGTTGCTTCGCAAGATTTATGGATTTGGCATATATTTTTTGGGATGGCGGGGGCGAATAACNAACAAGTGCGTTATGGATTTTTTTATGCCGGAGTTTTTAAGAAAACCAACATTGTCCGACGTTCAAAAAATTTACGGAAAACATGAGCGTGAACATGGTTTTCCGGGAATGCTTGGTAGCATTGACAGTATGCATTGGGAGTGAAAAAATTGTCCGGTTGTGTGGCAAGGGCAATATGGTAGCGGTTTTAAAAAAATACCCAACCATAATGCTTGAAGCTGTTGCTTCGCAAGATTTATGGATTTGGCATATATTTTTTGGGATGGCGGGGGCGAATAACGATATTAATGTTTTAGATAACTCTCCGTTATTCGATGACATTCTTGCTAACGAAGCCCCAAGAGCACATTATATGATAAATGGACAGAGGTATGAACGAGGTTATTACTTAGCTGATGAAATTTACTCACGGTGGTCAACTTTCGTCAAATCCTTCTCGGCAACCACTGACGACAAACATGGTTATTTTAAAAGGAAGCAAGAAAGTGCACGAAAGGATGTCGAACGTGCTTTTAGTGTGCTTCAAGGTCGTTGGGGTATACTACAACAACCGTCACGTGCACTGGAAATTGTCAAGTTACGTAGAATAATGTATACTTGCATTATTTTGCATAACATGATTTTAAAAGATCAAAAGTTTGCACTACGTGAGTATACGGAAATGTGGGTGGATCCGACACCACGTTTTAACCGAGACAGGTGGGTCAACAGATGTGAGGCCCAACGTCGCATAAATAGAGAAATACGCGACGTAGATATGCATACTCAACTCCAACAAGACCTTATGGAACATGTTTGGCAAAAACGTCTTCAACGTCAAGATGAAGAAGAAGATTCCGAGGACGATGAATAAGTATTTGTAATTTTTATGTTTTTAAATTTCATATGTTTCGTAACTTTTTTTTCGTTGTATATATATATATATATATATTTTTTGGTTTTAATTCCGTATTGTAATATGTTTAAGAATGAATGTTATGTTTTAAATAAATGAATTATTTGTTAAGTTTGGGGTTGAAAATAATTGAGGTGAAGGTGAGTTATAGGTGAGTTATGATACCATGGTGTTTTTTGGTGAGTTAAGGTGAAAATGTTAGAGCTAAAGTGACGCTAACGTGCCAGTGAGTTAGGTTATAACTCACTAGCAACTTACCGAATGCTCTATATGCGACTACTGTACATAGTCCGGATCCATTAATAACAAGAAAAACAGGAACTTAAAACTCCCACAAAAATTGATCAAGTCAGACTGATAAAGACAACAATGCAAATTGCTTCACTTTCCACCAATCAAAACACACAACTCACATTCACATTCTCTCTCTATATATACACACAATTATTAGTATCTTTAACTAACTATATATACTCTTTTGATTAGTTTCTCTCTCTAAATATTTGTTTAAGAAAAAATATCAACCAACGTCTCCTTTACTTCACATTATTTGATTTGATTGTGTTGGTTGTGGTATCATGGTTTTAATGTACTTGGAACATTAGATCAAGTTAAGATTAATTTGGTTAAATGGAGCAGAAACATATGTTGTTGTCAGCATTGAGTGTTGGTGTAGGTGTTGGTGTTGGAGTTGGACTAGGTGTAAACAAATGGAGTAGTGGTGGTGTCGAGGAAGGTGTCACGGCTGCGCAAATCGAGCACGAGCTTCTTCGACTTGTTGTTGATGGTAGAGATGAGAATGATACATTTAAGGAGTTTCCTTATTATCTAAGGTGATAATGTTGTGCTAGTTCATATAATGTTTATGTTTATTTTTGTTACCTTATGAGAACACTAGTTTCTATTGATTCTGCAGAAGTGGTGTTGTTTAATAGATTATGCCATAATCACAAAGTGGTCACTGACTCATTTCAACAAAAAAAAAGTTTAAGATATTAAAAGCAATTTTTTGGTTTATGTCTACTAATTCAAATTCATATATAATTGATATCACCAAAAATTGAGACTTCAGAAAATGGTTCGGTGAATGTTTTGTTCTGGCTGTTCTGATTCTTGTGAATGACTTGTCATTGTGAAGTTTTAATTTTAATATATTATCACCTTTATATAAATAAATGATTGTCATTGACACGGAGCTAGGGGGTTCCGCGGGTGCCCGGGAACCCCATGAATTTATTCCATGTAGTGTTAATTTTTGTAAAAAACACCGATTTTTTCTAAACGCATCTTAAATGCACCCGGTCCTTCGAAATGTGTTTCCAGTATTACGGTTCAAAAGATTTTGTGCACCCGGTCACATTTGGTCCTGGCTCCGTCCCTGATACTATAGTGCACTTGCTCAAAGCCCACACTAGTTTAAAGTGATTTGAATAGAAGTATGTTTTTAGTCTATGAAATAACTGAGAACCAGCTAGTGATCATTTCTATTGTTCATTTTATTATATATGTACTGTCCTAGAGTTATATAGTGTGAATGAATCTGGCTTGAATGTAAGCTGATATTATACTACAAGTTTGATTATTTTAAGCCTCAAAGACCTTCCTTTTCTTATTCCGATAACAGTGAACGGACACGATGGTTATTGACAAGTGCTGCATACGTTCATTTAAAACACTTGGATGTTTCTAAGCATACCCGAAATCTTTCGCCTGCAAGTAGAGCTATATTGCTCTCAGGACCTGCTGGTAAGTCGTTTATTCCCCTACATTTGAAATTGTATGACTCATTTGATGCTAGATTAGATTAACGGACTTATATTTGTACTATATCTTGAAGAATTTTATCATGAAAAACTCGCAAAGGCTCTGTCACACGAGTTTGAAGCTAAGCTGCTTGTGTTAGACATTGTTGACTTTTCTGGAAAGGTAATTCCCAAACTAATGGTGTTTTACTTTTCTTTAATTCAGAATATAGTATTTTGCACTAATGTTCGGCAGTTCTACAGATGCAGAGCAAGTATGGTACATCTAAGAAAGACTCGGTAAGTGCAACAAAATATTACCATAAGGGTAGATCTTATAGTTAAACGTCTTTCAGATTAACTTGCATTACTAAGCAAATTGTTAATGACTATGTTTGAACATAAATACAATCTAATAAAGTTTTATCCTTGTATAGTTTGTTAAAAGGTCCATCTCTGACATGGCATTGGAGCGAGTGTCTAGTTTACTTGGATCGTTCTCCACAGCAAAGGAAGATGATGGAGGTATGATTAGAATCTACAGATTACTCTTTTAAGTTATGAAATTCTATAAATAGATATTGTGGCAAGTTTAGTGGTAACTTGGATAAGCAGTTGTCTTTACTTATTTTCCTGTTCCTTTGAGCAATTTCATATGATATAATGTTGGCTCACTATTTTCAGTAGCTTCAAGTACGCAAAGCATCAGCTCCAAATCGAGGTATGGTTGACAAGTCAATATGATCTGATCACCTAACCATCGTCTTACAGTTAATAAAATGACTTCCATTATCAACTTTGCAGGAGCACTGAAATCATTAATCATCCTGCAAAGATCCATAGGAATTCTTCTAATACGAGTCTAGGTTGGTGTTTTTGTCTCCATTACTTAATTATTAGACAAAGATCAAGAATATATATTTGTTTATATGTTACTGATCTTTGGAATTATGTTTCTATTCTTAGCTTCTCTCAAGCGTGTGAGCAACTATCCTTTCGATGAGAAAGCTTTTTTGCAAGAACTTTACAAGGTAAATCCCACTAATGCCTTCAAATATCACTCAAGATATATGCGGCTAAACTTGATTTATTTTTCAGGTTCTAATGTCTTTCTCTGAAACAAACGGCATCATTCTCTATATAAAGGATATAGAGAAATTTCTTCACTCGCCACGAGCATATAAATTGTTTGATAAAATGTTGAAGAGACTATCGGGCTCCACGTTAGTTATTGGGTCCCGGATGTCCGACAAACACCAAATTGGTGAAGTCAGTGAGAAAATTGGTAGCTTATTTCCTTATAATATTGACATAAAACCACCCGAAGACGAGTCTCTTCTAATAGATTGGAAAGCACATTTAGAAGAGCAAACAAAGAAATCCCAGTTTCAAGATAATATGAATCATATTGCTGAGGTGTTGGCAGAAAATGATCTCGAGTGTGATGATTTAGGCGCCATTTGTCANTAGATATTGTGGCAAGTTTAGTGGTAACTTGGATAAGCAGTTGTCTTTACTTATTTTCCTGTTCCTTTGAGCAATTTCATATGATATAATGTCGGCTCACTATTTTCAGTAGCTTCAAGTACGCAAAGCATCAGCTCCAAATCGAGGTATGGTTGACAAGTCAATATGATCTGATCACCTAACCATCGTCTTACAGTTAATAAAATGACTTCCATTATCAACTTTGCAGGAGCACTGAAATCATTAATCATCCTGCAAAGATCCATAGGAATTCTTCTAATACGAGTCTAGGTTGGTGTTTTTGTCTCCATTACTTAATTATTAGACAAAGATCAAGAATATATATTTGTTTATATGTTACTGATCTTTGGAATTATGTTTCTATTCTTAGCTTCTCTCAAGCGTGTGAGCAACTATCCTTTCGATGAGAAAGCTTTTTTGCAAGAACTTTACAAGGTAAATCCCACTAATGCCTTCAAATATCACTCAAGATATATGCGGCTAAACTTGATTTATTTTTCAGGTTCTAATGTCTTTCTCTGAAACAAACGGCATCATTCTCTATATAAAGGATATAGAGAAATTTCTTCACTCGCCACGAGCATATAAATTGTTTGATAAAATGTTGAAGAGACTATCGGGCTCCACGTTAGTTATTGGGTCCCGGATGTCCGACAAACACCAAATTGGTGAAGTCAGTGAGAAAATTGGTAGCTTATTTCCTTATAATATTGACATAAAACCACCCGAAGACGAGTCTCTTCTAATAGATTGGAAAGCACATTTAGAAGAGCAAACAAAGAAATCCCAGTTTCAAGATAATATGAATCATATTGCTGAGGTGTTGGCAGAAAATGATCTCGAGTGTGATGATTTAGGCGCCATTTGTCAGGCCGACACAATGTTTATCAGTAATTACATACAAGAAATTGTCATATCTGCAATTTCTCATCATTTAATGAGTCATAAGGAGCCAGAATACAGAAATGGGAAGCTCGTCATATCATCTACGAGGTACAAACCTATAAATATCATCTTCGTTGATAAAAAACCATTAAAAAGATGTCTAGTTACTTATACATTACTATTTTCATAGTTTGTCACATGGATTGAGCATCTTCCAAGAGGATAATTGTGGTGGAAAAGATACTCTAAAGCTCGAGAGTAAGGCTGACTCATCGAAGGTAGGATATAATATAATGCTAAGAATACATTATTCAATATGGTAAATCATGCTCACTGTTGTCTTATAATTTTATTAGGGACCAGAAGGGGAGGAAAATGTTTCATTAAAATCTGATAACAAGAATGAGACAGAAAAATCAGTTCCTCCAAAACCGGTACGTCTTGTGTTACTATATTTATAGGTAATAAAAGGAGAGGGATCGGGAGCTTAGGATATATTATTACCGAAGGAAGTATATATATATATATATTGGTGTTTGGATGTGCGTAATGTTTAAAGAATTTGTTTGGACTTGCACCTGCTGTTTGAAATTGTGGTTCTGAGATAATGTTTGGCACATTGTGAATTGTTATTAACTAACACATGTAATAGACAAAAATGTAAAAATAATAGTAATTTCTTCTGAAATACTAAATGGGCAGATCAATTTGACCTTAACTCACAATAATGAGATAAGCACTTATTATACGTAAATCCAAACACCCCCTAGCAAAACTTCAAAAGTGGCATAAACCACAAATATTTTCTTCAAATTTCTAACTGAAAAGCTCATGGTTCACATTTCACATCACCAGGAAGTTCCCGACAATGAATTTGAAAAACGAATAAGACCAGAGGTCATTCCAGCCAATGAAATCGGTGTAACATTTTCAGATATTGGAGCCCTTGATGAAATAAAAGAAACGCTACAAGAACTAGTCATGCTTCCACTTAAAAGACCCGATCTTTTCAACGGTGGACTACTTAAACCATGTCGTGGTATTTTACTATTTGGCCCTCCTGGCACCGGTAAAACCATGCTAGCAAAGGCAATAGCTAATGATGCTGGAGCAAGCTTTATTAATGTGTCAATGTCAACTATTACATCAAAATGGTTTGGAGAAGACGAGAAGAATGTGCGTGCTTTATTCACACTTGCGGCAAAAGTGTCTCCAACTATAATATTTGTTGATGAAGTTGATAGCATGCTTGGGCAAAGAACAAGAGTTGGAGAACATGAAGCTATGCGGAAAATAAAAAATGAGTTCATGTCACATTGGGACGGATTGTTGACTAAACCTGGTGAACGGATTCTTGTTCTTGCAGCTACTAATAGACCCTTTGATCTTGATGAAGCCATTATTAGGCGGTTTGAACGCAGGTATACTTCCTTTCTTTTTTGATTTGCATGGTACTCTTCATACGATACGGTTCAATAAAGTGACGTTTTTGAGCCATTTATTTATGAATAATTTCATATGGGCCATGTTAGAAGAGATGGCTCAAATGGGTCGAAATGCATCCTAATTGTGTTAGTTGGTGGCAACATGTTCTGGCTCAACCAAACCCAATCCTGTTACCTGTTACCCAACTTGCTCGTTTCTCCACCTCTAGTTGTTAGTATGTGGCAACATGCCTGAATGTTTCCGGGTAACCGAGTTAGCTAATATATGAATACGGGTTCAACATGAAACTGTGCATTTTAGTACAGTGATAGTTTTAATCACTGAATAATTTTTTAAAAGGCTGTTTGTATAAAAATATAAAGATTTTGGGTGACGTTCAACCCGTTTGACCCGTTTCATTTTAGATCATATTTGTGATCTGACTCGTTTGAGATACAACAAAGCCCAAATTGACCCATTCATAACTGAATGGGTCAAAATCATTTCCTCTAAGTATGCTACTATTTACTTGTATCTCTTTTATTAATCTTGGAGTTGCAATCTGAGTTTAAGAAACACTGCTTAGAAGCATTGTGTTTATCTGTACAGAATCATGGTGGGTTTGCCATCTGTGGAGAACAGAGAAATGATCTTGAAAACACTCTTGGCGAAAGAGAAGATTGAAGACCTGGATTTTAAGGAGCTTGCAGTAATGACAGAAGGATATAGCGGAAGCGATCTTAAGGTTTGTTATATTATCACTAAATTCAATATATACACATATAAACTGGCAAAAAGTGTTGGCATTAACTGCTGAAACAGAATTTGTGTGTAACAGCAGCTTATCGACCCGTGAGAGAGTTAATGCAGGAAGAGAGACAAAAAAATATCGTAAGTATTTACTTGACATAAATGTCATTTTTGGCTTTGACGCACAACTAAGCTATTTACCTATTTATTTATGATATAAAAGGACAAGAAGAAAAGTGATGAAACAAAAGCTTCGGAAGATGCCAAAGACACGAAAGAAGCAGGCGAAAGCGTTGTTAAACTGAGACATCTAAACATGGAAGATATGAGGCAGGCAAAGAATCAAGTAATAAAACATTAACCCTTGTGTAGTCGACTAGTCAGTTAAGTAACTGTTTGGCTTTTATTCAATATCTAATATTTTTGGCGATTAATGACAGGTGGCAGCTAGTTTTGCTGGTGAGGGATCTGTTATGGGTGAGCTAAAACAGTGGAACGAATTGTATGGGGAAGGAGGTTCAAGAAAGAAAGAGCAACTTAGTTACTTCCTTTAAATCATATTCAAGGAAATGGCATGTGATTCATTATGTTCAATATGATTATGGTATGTCGGCATGCTAAATTTGAAATGTAACATAATCATTCCTGATAATTATACTACATTTAGCCACGAAAAATTGGTCTATATGTGATTTGAAAGTTAAAGAATGTAGAACAAAGGAATGGTATCATATGTTGTAAATCGCAATTAAATTTGTTAAACCATTATTTGATGTAAATTATATGTTTGATTCCGACTGAGAGTTCGTAGCCTGTTGAAAATGAAACTTTGACCAAAAAAACTCAGGTACAAACTCAGTTATTACTGATTAACGCTACATTATTTTGATTTTTTGTCATCACATTTGTACATGACAAACACTTGTTTCTTCATGTTATTTATTTTTCCTAAGTTTCCTTTGTTATTTCTGTTTTTCTTATGTCTCCTGCACAAATGTATCACGGATTCACACAAATGTGTCGGGAAATCAGTAAATATAACTGTTTCTAGTTTATAGAAATATTGATAGACACAGCTAGTCACCTGAGAGTAGTGGCACTGCTAAATTGTCACGCAAACTTGGCCTTCAATGCCCCTACTGGAACCTGCTCAAAAGATAACATTTTATACTGCATATCTTCAACACGACAATAAATATGATATTGTGTAGAATAAAGTCAAAAAGTTCCAGCAGCTTCCCAAAACTGGAAGAACCTCAAACCGGCAATATGTGACAACAGTAAACGATAAAATCATTAGTGAAGTATTGCTTATTTATGCATACATAGTGTTGTGATGCAGAAAAATTGATGTTAAATCGCTCCATCAGCAAAAAAATATGTCCCTTTCTTTCTTCTGTATCAAACCAACCTACATTCTAGGTTATTAGTCCTACCTTTGTATCTCCGCACACACAGACACACAACTGCACAAGTCATACTCATTGGCTCATTGCATCAGTAAAAAGACATCATTGCTGTTAAATTTTTTATAAAGTATGGATAGATCTGCAACCTGAACAAAATAAAATATTTGTTGGCGTCTCAATTAAACAGGTTAATTGGTAGGTTTATGGAGGGCTAACTAAACCTGTGAAAATTTCATTGGTTGGGAAAAACTCAGATTTGGCCATGGTAAGGGACAATAAGTGTTAAAGTTGCAGTAAAATAACATATCATGGATCCAAAAGAAAATATGATTCAAGAGGTTGCTGCAATTGATGGTGTTCAATAGAAAAACAACATATCAAAATTTGCATTAATTATTTAATATCTATAGACATATTATATGAAAATTAAAGATAGAGCAGCTAAGGCTAAGCTAAACTGTTTTCAACAGGATTGAGCACCACACCAATAAAGAAAACAGCTCGAGAAGTATCTTCTCTAATCATGAACATGAATGGATGGTCCGCCACAAAACTTGCCGGTGGAGGGCGAGGCGGAGGACAGCGACACCCTACCCTCATAGACATTAGACTTACGGCTGCGGTTTCTGTTCCTTTTTCATCAACTTCAATAAACGATTTCTGAAGAACTTTGGAGACATAAATCCACTCACCAAGTATCTGAGTGATTTCCTTATTATTAGGATCGAAAGGCAATGTCAATCCCATTTCTTTCATAACATCATGAGCTTCAAATTTGTAAGTTATCTTGAACTTTGGTATCCACACCTCATCCAATTTCCGCTCTTTAAGGTAAAAATTTCTGTAAAATAAAGAGTTATCTGAATGAAACACTTGTAGCAGATCCTGCAAGCCATCCTTCCTATCTGGGAGGAAAATATACATTGAGAATTCGTTTGATTGGCCATTAGTTTCATATGGAATTTTAAGCATCGAATAGCCACTGAATGAACCATAATGAAAATCTTCATAATTGGTCATGAAGTGGGCTAAAACCTTCCCCCCGTTGATGAGTTTGAATTTTTTCTTCTTTGTCATATTTGCTTTAAACGGGTTAGACCATATTCCTTTAAAATACAACGCATTCGCAAAGACAAGATCCTCTTCTCCAGTCAAATCATCTTCAGTAACTATAGTGGGGATCAAACCTTTAGTTTTCTTGTCAGCCCATGCATTTATTTTTCGAACGGCTTTAGGCTACACCCATAAAAGGAATCAAATTAATGAAACTATACTAAATGAACTGAAGGTAAAGGATAAACTAAAACAATACAGTATTATTTTCCATTGGCAGCATATTCTCGGGTATTACTGTATGAATGATTTTCCGAAAGTTAAAGGTGCTAATGAGCTCTTACAAAAGAAAACAAAAAACTTAAACAATTACCTTGTTTTTAAAGTCTGCAAATAGGGCTTTTGTATTGTAAACTGTATTGAGAACCTCCTTGTACGAAGATAGTAAGCAGACAGGACTCAGTTTCTTGTCTAGCCAAACTGCATTCGCCAAATTGATATCAAGGTTTCCTTTACCACCATTCGGGTTTGTTAAAATCTGTGCAAAAAGTTTTGAAGTAGGAGACTCGGAATGAAGTTGGTCCAGGGTTTCATGTCCAAGAAACTCCAACAACTGTTCCAAAGTTTGACCTGTGGCTCCAAAAGCAAGCATTCCTAAAAGGATCTCAAGTGAAAAAGGTGAGCAAACGAAATTTCCTTTCGTGAATCCCTTAAGAGCATCAGGTGTGGTCAACGAGTTTTGGCTCTTCATTCGGGCCCCACGGGGTGCCACATCACCCAACACCTCTTCACAACTAACCA
>LBNU01000529.1:0-10888 GCA_014162995.1 Artemisia annua
TCTTCCTGTAGGAGCGTGCTCAAGGTTTCAAAGTTTTGAGCTACGAGGTCTTTCAACCTTGTGTCCGAGGAAGGGGGGTTTTCCTCCAGCACGGGGGTGTCTTCCAATGTGGTGAACACCCTTCCCCTATCAGGCGCATTCGGCACTGTGTTGTCCACAATGGCTGGCGCTTGGTGAGGGGTGGTGAAGAGATTGCGCTGGAGATCATCACCGTTTGGGGGTGCTGTAGTGATCACAGCAGGTAATTCCCTGGATGGAGGTATCGTGGTGGCCTCCACCTCCTGCTGACTTGGCGCACTGGTTGTCCCAGTGTTTTGCCTCAGGGGATGTCAGGGTAATTCCTTCTTGCGACATCGTTCCGCGACTTATCTGGCTGCGGAGTCCGCTGGTTCTTGTGTTTCGTCATACTAGGTCTTAGTGATTGGGTCCCACGGATGGCGCCACTTGTTGATACAAAAGTTGGGCGTTCCTTGTTTGGGTTCCTTCGTATCAATTGCTTGATATTGCTTGAGACCTGCGCACTAAGAAAGAAACAAACACCGTTAGGCTTATCGAGGGATTGTCTCCCCCGATTATCCTCCGGCGTGAGAGTAAGTAATCGTAGTTTTAGGTTTGTGAGAAGAGTTAGGATCGCTTTGTGAATCGTACCTTTGCGAGGGTTAGGGTTCCCTCTATTTATAGGCATGCAACCGATAAGGTTACTTGTTCCTTACTCTACGGTGTATCCGCCGATATCGGATATTGCTAGTGAATATCTTCCTTGTTTAGAAGATATCCCTTTATCTGTTCCATAAATATGTTTTGGGCTTGGGCCTTATGGGCCAAAGCCATCCAGTTGGTAGTCCAACTGTCATGAATCTGGGCCACGCGTAGCGGGCTTAAATATTAGTATTGTTTACTAATCGGGTCCGTGACCCGGTGTAGACTATACGTCATCAGATGTCAATTAAAATAAACATCTATTAAGAGAATTATTGACATCTATGTGTCCTACCTAGATGTCAAACATCTAACCTATTATCCCACAATAAAAAGAACGATCCAAACAACCCTTTTGACAATTTTAATTTTCTTGATTCATATCCTTGTCATTCCCTCACACTATAAAAGAACTATAACCCAAGTTCTCATGTGTAATTTTGCTTGTGGGGTATACATTTAATCTTCGATTTGCGTCTTTAATCTTTACGTGTTTTCCACACTCTCACAAATCAACATATTTTGATCTTCAGGTCTTGACTTTATTTTCTCCAATTCGTTCGTGCTTTTCACACATTTTTTGCACTCCTAATGATTCCAAAACGAACCTAATTGTTGGTCACAATCTAATAGTATTTTAAGGACCGCACATTAGGTAACGCTCACTACAAAAAATGTCATCCATTGACGCTTAAAAAAAAGAGTCACAAAAAGTGAAGAAAGTGTCACTAAAAGTAAAATAGTGTCACCAAAAGCATGGCACAAGTGTCACTAAAATTTTATTTATTTCTACCACACTTAAAAGTGTAGGTAGAAGTCTAGTAGGTAAAAATTCATTTACAGTGGCACAAAAAATTGTGAATACACATTTTTTAATGAAAAATGTCATTAAATCTCAAAATTTTAAGCTTTTACCCATATTTTTTAACAAGTGTCGCTAAAAGGTTAGGTTTAATGACACTTTTTTGTGTCATTAGAACCTCTGTCACTAATGTCTATTTTCATGTAGTGAGCTCAACATTTTTTTTTTCTTTTTTTTTTTTTTTTAAGAGTTGAAAGAAGTTAAACATCAAATGCATGAAATATCTTAAAAAGGTCATGTTTTCCTATTTTACAAAGGTCATTAGCCCCAAAATTGTTATTTGTAGGATTTCAGTTCTTCCGCTAGAGATTTTCAAACCCCCGCCACTAAACTACAAAGTTTATAATGTTGTTTTATTAATAGATGGAATTTTACTAATTCATTCGTTTACAAACAAGACAAAACACAAACATACAGAATGTTATTCTTTGCGTGCCGTTAGAGGACCTTGATTTGAGGAAAGAGATACATCATGTGTTTCTACGTAACGTTTGGTCAATAGCTAAATATTATGACCGTCTTAAACTGGACCTACAAAATAAGTGAACGATCAAGTATCATTTTGTAATTTGTACACTCATAAGACTATAGGAGGTGATAGATGTAATAGGTTTTTTATTTTTTATTATTATTATTTTTTTTAGAGCTAAAATAATCTAATTTTTGAAAATCATATAAGAAATTGTGCGACAATACTAATTTCTAAGGAATAAGATCCTCTCAAGTTGAGAGGATTAACTTGACTCAAGTTGGGACAATATGAGCTATTGGATTTGATCCAATGACTCAAATCAAAAGAACTTATTTTGATTTGAACCATTGGATTAAATCCAATGGCTCACAATCATGCAACTTGAGTCAAGTTGATCCATTCCAATTTCTAATGATAATGCAAGGTGTTTTCTTACCTGTTAGTTGTCTCTAGCTTTTATACATCATATATTATCTTTATACTAGTGCTTTTGAGCGGTGTTGTAAAAATCGGCCGAATCGGCCAATTAACCGGTGATTAATCGCTAATCGGCCATGGACCTTTGAGAGATTTACAAGTTAATTGGCCGATTAATCGGGCGAGTCAAGAAAATCGGCCGATTAATTGGTTAAAAATCGCTAATCGGTCATGAACCGCCTCAGTACCGATTCATGATTTTTGCAATATTGCTTTTGAGTATACTTATTACTAGTAGTCTTTTTAGTGTTATACTAGTTATAATACCTGTGCACGCACAGGGTTTTTAAAATTTTGTTTTGATTATGTATTATTATGGATTAAGAAATGAATCACTTAACATATTTCAATTAGTTTTACTTGGTGGACTAAAAATAAAAAAATCATATGTATATATGTTATAATCTACCTATTATTTTAGGAGAATGCTTTTGGATTAAAAATTATATTTTATTATTTAAGCAAAATCACATGATAATACTTGACTTGCATGACATGTTAGTGATATATGCTTTTAGTATTACATACACATGCTATCAATTTACGATGTGTTTTGTAATTGTGATGTTTCTTTTACTTATATTTTCATTAAAATATGTAGCATATTTAGATAGCTTTGAAAATTGATTAATTTCCTTGATTATGAATAACCATCATACCATGTTTATTAATGTACCTTTTTGTTTGAAAAATTCCATTTTCATAAGTTTGTGCTATTTACTTCTCATGTATGATCATAAAATTACCAAATTAACATAGATGCTTATATTATGGCTTCTTTATTATATAAAGAGAAACAAAAAAAAAAATGTGATTGGTAGAAGTCAAATTTAATATTACATTTATGTCTAATGTATAAAAATAATTTTTTCTCTGAGACCAAACTATATAAGGAAATTATAATTACTTGTATAAGTAAATTATAAATACATGAAAAAAATGACAAAGAGTACATTCGCAAGTCTTTTAGGATTGTTTGAATCCTTACCGACGTTTCACTTTAGTGCAACTTTCTTTACAATTGGCCTAGATCATCAAGGTAAAAGACACCCATATTTTAGACCGTTGGTTGATACCCATAGTGTTATTAATGACAACAAACACATGCTAAGTTTCATATCACAATAGCTCGTGCTTACCATTTGATATTTATATTCCCGTTACTAATAATTTAGCCGTATTTAATATTCAAACCCGCGTACGCATAAATTAAACTTTTAAATATAATAACATGAGTCCTTATTTAAAAAAACAAAAATCTAATGGATGAAAGTCTACAACTAACAATATTAAAACTAATTCGCATATTTACAAAATTTTGTAATTTAAATAGATGAAAGTTTGAAACTAATACTAATATTCATGTCATTTTAAACAAAGTTAATATTATAAAGTATAAGGGGTATAAAGTGTAAGGGTTATTTGTGTTTTTTCTAAAGTTATTAAAAAACATGAAAACTTGTAATTTTACACTTATCTCCATATATTTTATGTAAAATTCAACCACTAAAGTTTTATTAATTACTTCCTCTTTTTTTAAGTTTTTGTTTTCATAAATTTGACACCTATATTTTTATGAATTTTTTTTCTTAACCAAATTTCTCCACCAAATTTATTAAGTTTGACCAAAATTAATTTAATTTTGACTTTCTATTGACCAATCATATTGCTCGATTTCGCCTACGTGGCAAAATCGAGCTCTCCTATTGGTCTAATTTTTTTTCAATGAGAAGGGTTTTACAAAAATACTCCGAAATGATGTAATTCTTTTATCATATAAAAGATGAACAATGTGTCGCAGGTTAGTTTAATTGATAAACTTATTAGTTATACGTGAATTACGTTACTAGAAAGTATATATATGTATGTGAAATACTGTGTGTAGCTTACGTGTTGTAAGGTGTGAGTATTTATCCATAAAAGAAAACTTTGATTATATTTTGTTTTACAACTATTTGGATCAGCTATTTAACGAGCATTACAAGAATTTCATTTTATATTACAAAGCAAAAACAACACAAATCTTGTTGAATTCAGGTGGGATTAAATATGAAAAAACTTGGGGAAAAAAATGATTTTTTTTATTTAAAAAGTCAAAACTGTTACAGAAATGTAAAAAAGTTATTGATTAAAAATTGTAATTTGAAGAATTTGGTGGGACAACTCACAAATGGAGATGAGGATTATTTAAGGCTAATACTGTAATTAAGGAGGAATAACTTTAGACGGTAGGCACGTAGCCGTATGTACCCCCACCTCTTGACCTCGTCACCCAATGCTTTGTTTTATATCCTTTCGGCATTAATGTCAATAGATCCCTAAATCATTAAATAAAAGCTTAAGTTAGTTATTGCATCTTGTTTCCAATAAAACCGGAAAACTATACTGTATTAAAGCTGTTGTGTGTCCGTAATTTGTTCAAGGAAGTTGACTTTAAATCATTAAAGTTGATACTGTAATTTTATTTTTTGTTTATGTATTGATGTATAATTTATTATAGAATAAATAGGCCCAAGCCCGTCTGTGGGCTTAGGGTCCATTAGGGTTTACTCATGCAATCTCTATATAATGTTTATGAATAATAATGTTAACCTACGGGGAATTATGTAGTCTAACATGGTATCGGAGCAGGTTTGATCCTCAGACCTAAGTGGCTATGTTGAGCCGCCTCCCTCTAAGCCACCCCGTCAAACCCTATCCTACAGTCTTCAAAAATTTTGCCGTCACTTTCACCATCCATTTTCTTGCCGTAGCCTTTCATTAACCCAATCACCATTGTGTTTATTGAATTGAAACTACACGTTGCATAATACCATCCAAAAGTCAAAAGCAAATATTCACCAAGATCATAGAAGAAAAGAAGGGACATAGCAATAGAACTTTTATTATTATACAATTCAGTTAAGGAATTCGAATTGTGTGATTGACCGAGAAAAAGATGGCTTTGAACAAATCTCGACTTCACGTGTGTCTGATATTGGATGTGATTTTATGGCTACCGAAGGGATTATTTGTTTAAAAAAATTATTGTTTTTTTTTGTTACAGATACTTTGGTTTATCCGGTTTATTGTTTGTTTGTTAGTCGATTGTTCGTACGGCTTTGTTACCAGTCGACTTAGTTGACCGTTGGTACCAGTCCCTAAAGTCGACCGTTGGTACGGTGTTGTTACCAGTCGACATAGCCGACCGTTGGTACCAGTCAACTAAAGTCGACCGTTGGTACGGTTTTGTTACGAGTCGACTAAAGTAATGTTTTTATTATGTTGATTTTTTTTTTCTTAGTTTACTACTCCAGTCCGAGCTTTCGCGATTTCGCCGCTCGGACTGCGGGGGAGTATTATAGAATAAATAGGCCCAAGCCCGTCTGTGGGCTTAGGGTCCATTAGGGTTTACTCATGCAATCTCTATATAATGTTCATGAATAATAATGATAACCTGCGGGGAATTATGTAGTCCAACATAATTCAGTCTCTATTGCTTAAGATCCAATAAAATCAAGTGAATATGTCTAACGGTATGATGAGATAATAGTGAAAACAATTATATATGTTTCTTAGAAACGATCAATGTTTGTTATCATATATGTATTGGGCGGTGTTGATGCATAATCTGGCGCGGGTCGATTCAACGACTCTCCTTGGGCCGTTAGTCGTCTTCTCGAGCCCTATTAGACCTGTCAACAACGAAAACCCGTTAGGAGTGGACCCGAGGCCGTAGCCCCGGGATCCACCTCCGACGGTCAAGTTAGTATAGATGCGTTGTAGCATATATGAGTTAGGTTTAGGGTAACCTGTTATGAGATCTACTGAATAAAGGGATCCCATCCATGTATTTATAAGGCATGGATTAGGGTTTTAGGTGCGGTGTTATTCGCACCGCTTTCACATTATTTGCACGTTCTATGACATTACAAAATTATTTTTTATTTTTAATTTATTATTGTTCGCACCCCTTTTAAATACCATAATTTGGAAGAAAATCCTTCTCAGCACTTGTTATTCCTGCAACAGACCGACATAAAAATACAACAAAAACTAAAAATATCGAAACATGTTTGTTCCTGTATCAAACAACTTATTATATTTGGAACAAACTCACACTAAAATAAATAGAAGTAAAAGAAAATAAAGGAAAGGAGTGAAAACATGATTGGGTTGGGGTGGGGGACGGGATGGCCAAGTCTACCCTAATTTATATTAGGATGTGCTCTCTAATTTTATGGCTAGTTATTATTTCAGTCTAAATGTTATGTTTGAGTGCCGAACATAGGTTTACTTTAACTTATTTTAAAATGGTACTCAATCCGTCTCAATTTTGTTCTCCATGTTTTCTTTTTCAGATGTTTCAATTTAATTGTCCACTACTAAAAATAGATAGGGAAGTTTAACCAAGTTTACTATATTACCCATGTTTAAAATTATTATTACATACCTTATAGAAGACTTTATTTAATTACCTAAGGGCAAAATTGTGTCATTCTGTCAAAAGTAAGAAAGAGAAAGCTGTAATAAATGTACTTTTTTTAAACTGTGTGTTTTTTGTCGGAGGAAAATAATTTTAGAACGGAGGGAGTATCTTACTATCTTATAAAGCTTTTAGGCATACTAAAAATGGAATCTCTTAAAATTAAGCAATACAAGTTATAAAGCTAAAAGTACAAGTAACTAAGACACATTTTCTAACATTTACAAGTTCTTAAACTCAAAGTACAACTAATTAAATAGAAATATTAACATTAAATACAATAAATAAATCATTATGTACATTAAATACAATTAATTAATTGATCAATAAATACAATTAATGCACTTATTAAAACACCATTACATAAGAAATACAAATTATCAACCATTTGTACAACCAACTTAAATACAATTCCTGCATTAAATGTCACTAAAACAAATAATAAAGCACATTATACAAATATTCAAGCGAGCAACAAGCCAAATGGGCTCGAGCCCGAACGGGCAACAGCTCAATGGGCTCGAACCCGAACGGACATGGGCAACGTACTCGAGCCAAACGGATACGAGCCAACAGGTTTGGGCCCGAACGGGCACGAGCTAAATAAAATTCTTGTTATACGTAAGTTTATTATCAAAAATAACATAATAAACTAAAATACATGATTCACCGAAAAAATTTATTTCAGGGTACCCACCGCCGCAACGCACGGGTACCCTGCTAGTAATTGCAAAAAGGCGTACTGTATCCAATTTAGTTATCACTTGATTATATGGTCGATTGAGAGCGAAAAGACAAAATACGTTTCTAGCAGCAAGCTATGACATGAAACGTAACTTCCAACGCAATTAAAAATCCTTAGTTGGCTTGCTATCCCATTTCTCGTGGGGAGAATATGAATGGTATAGTCAGTAGCTTTGGTTATGCTAGCTCTTCTTTAGCATCAGGTGATCAAGTATGCGATTTTATTTGTGCAAATTTCTAACAACAACAATAAAAAGAAAAATACAAATAAGAGTTATGGCATATAAGGGGTTGGTTCATTCTTTTTATTTTATTACTTTTTGGGAGACTTTACCTTCTTCGTTCGAAGCTTTGCAAAAGCTAAGTCATATTCTCTTCGGTGATGTTATAGCATATCGCATTTCCTTGTGATTAACGTGATGTGGTTGTTCTATAGGGTTTATATAGAGTGATCAATCATGCAAGATATTCTTGAAAAGCGAATTGACAAGAGTGACTAGGAGATGGAGATTTCTGAAAAAACTACGAATAAGCAAGGAAATCTTGACTTGCGTGTTCAATTCAAGCGGCAAAAACTTGAACTTTGTACATGTATACTTTAAAAATTGGTGCTATTGTCGCTACACTAGGAGCGTGGATGTTGAGAATGCCCTTAGTCTATATAGATAGGCTTTAAGAGGGAAAAAAAAAAAAGCAATTAAGCCGTAAGCCTAAAAGAAGGCTTTAAAGAATCTTAAGCTTCTCATAAATAACTGTTTTGCATCTTTTGAGATGACTCCCTTATTTACAACCTTCATTTTCATATGACAAAGACTAGAAGGTAAGCGAAAATTTTCTTTGGATCTCGAAGCACCACCATGGCACCCATTCCTTGACAAAACCCCTTACTTCCTTAACATATGTGGAATCAATTGTATGTGTTTGGGTAAAAGTTGTTGAAATCACTACTTTTACCCTAAATATTGCATATTCTATCAAAAAATGTTCTTTATGTAATGATCTACCTTCTATAAGATTCTCTAGAAGCGACTAGCCGCTTTCCGAATGCCCTTTCCTTCGGTACCAAGAGAGTCGCTAGCTTGCTAGTATTCTACGGGTGATAGCTTCCACGCCCTTCCTGCCTACTAAAATAGATGTGATTGATCATGACAACCCTTAAATGTATTCAGATTAATTAGATATGTCATTGAAAGAAAGTGAAATGATTCCCCCTTTGTTTCCAAGATTCCGAGGATGAGCCAACCCATCTTATCTTAACATCATTTATGAGAAGCTGGACAAAAAAGCCTCCTCCTCAAATAAAGATGTCTCTAACGTAACCCTCTCGGGAATAATATATTTTTGTTTTGTGACGGGTTCGGTTAGAAGGACAAAAGAGAGATGCTTTCTATCAATCAAAAATAGATATGCCTTTCCACGAGCACTACGATCTGCATCTCAAATGGTCTCTTATCAAACCTCTATTGGTCTTATTGTTATTGGGCACTTTGTGAGATAAAGATACGAAAAGCCAAAAGATCTTTACGAATGGTTCAATTTATTTCTTTGTGATGAGCAAAATTAGTTATTCACCTATTATTGTATTCTCATAAAATGTTGATAACCGGTTACGAATGCTCAAGTTACCTACATTGGAAAAAGGTCGGAAACAGTTACAAGAATATATCGGTTAGGCTGCACACATCTTAGTATAAAACTTGCCTCCTCAGACAGTCTGAACAAAAAAAACCTCGACTCTTTATCCGTTTACCTTGGTCAGAACAATAATGGTGTTAAAGCTTTTTGGACCAACAGATTGAGTAGTTCAGCAACACAAGAACAATAGTCAATCTAGCCGAGCGGGGTATGCACATAGATTTTGTTTGTTGCATCAAAAAACATTTTTGCATATAAAAATTAAAACGGATCAGATTGAATTCGATTGATTGCGGATAAAAGCTATAACTTACTACTTTATTTATAAATGAAAAACAAATCATTATGTTTTCTCTACTTTAAAAAAACTATTTTGGTTTACCAAGTAATGAGTTCGTTGTTTTTTTTATGGGCAATTTCATATATATCCTTGGAAATTTTTCAAAAATTTCATATATATCCTTTTGATGCATTAAATGTATTATACTTTATGCATTAAAAACTAATAAAAAGGATATACATAAAATTTATAAAATTTACAAGGATATACATGAAATTATGCCTTTTTTTAAATGTTTAATGCAGTGAGCATGTTTTAGATGTATTTATGAACTGAAACAAGTACACTCTATTTTTTAGATTAAAAAAATAAATAAGTAATGAATTCATATACGGAGTAGATGACTACATCACAAGTGCCCGTTTTGTCCCATAAAATGAGGTTGAAACGTTCAGCTCAGCTTACGGCAGATTAACGTGATAATGGTGAAGCAGGTGCAACCGATCCTATTAGTTTATCAACAGTACTTAGAAAACTAAACGAAGACTAATAAACCATATTATTACCCAAGAGTTATTTAATCCCTGAGGAGATTGATCAATAAAGATATGCATGAAAACATGCAGTACGTATACATTCTTGATGTGAGTATATGTCGTGACTTATGAGCGACCAATAACTACGTTTAGCTTACTCCAGTGGTGAATTTAAAACTTACTAAAGCCGTAAGTCCGTAATAAAAAAACGTTAAAGATTTGAACCACATGCACTAAACCGTTGAGCAAAGTAAATATTGACTTTACATGTAATGCATCCTCTTTATCTTTTGCAAAAGAAACTTTTTTCTCATTTCAAAACCTTTAACGTCAAAAGAGTAATTTTATATCTTCTAACGGTTAGATAACATAAAGTTAAATGTGTAATAAATTTATTTGTTGATATACGCAGAATACATTTCAATACCTTTCAATGGGTTGGCACAGTTTTGGAAGTAATCAAAATTCACAACCACTTGATATTATGGCTACTTTACTTGTTAACTGCTAGTACTCGTAGTTAACTTGGGTAATGTTATTTTTATTTATTTATTTATTTATTTCATTTTATTTTTTCTCTTAATTGTCAAATGAAAGCCTAGCTATTAAGAAACGGTTTAAACATGTCAAAAGATGTCCATGTGTATCTTAGATGTGTAGATTCGTTTAAATCACGCTATCATAAGGATTTAGCTTGTGTGATTTAATGTTAAGAGCA
>LBNU01000530.1:0-13430 GCA_014162995.1 Artemisia annua
CAAGAAAAATCTAAAAAAAAATACTAGTAATCATATATTCATCTATAATACTATAAGAATAGGCCCTCTAATTGAATGTGGAGTCATCAAGATTGCATAGAGTACAACAACCTAATGCATGGAATTAAATGTAGAAAATAGAGTTTCATGCTTAGTGTTTCATGTATAGTAATTGCAAGAATAATGAGCTACATATCAAGAGTCCATGGTTACAAGTTTCTTATTAAAGAGAGTTTATTTTCTATTAATGGTGGCTATACAGTTGCTTTAGAGTTACAAATAATAGTTGAGGTTTATAAAATACATTGTCACTCATTATCACTATAATCAAAAACTAATTATTTGTCTTGCAACATAATTGAAATACAATGTCTAACAAGTCTACAGGTAGCAAGTCCTTCCAGGCAGGTAGCAAGTCATCCCAGGTTGCCCAACGTAATAGTGACTTATTCTTGGAATAGCTCGATTCGGGTATTAGTGGCACGGTTGTTGTTATGATTTGCCGTCTTTGGGATGTGAATGAAGTAACTGGCCGGTATTTGAGCACTGATTTTGTGGTCTATGATGCGAAGGTAAATTAGAAATACATTGATTGTCATTTATAGTTATGCATAGAGTATAGAAAACTTACATGTTGATGGAATTTTTGCCAGGGAAAGGCGATGCATTGCACTGCTAGGAGCAATATTGCTCACAATTTTGTAGGTTTGAAAGAAGGTTCTGTTTACTCCATCAAGAACTTCATTGTGCAGCCAAACAAGGATGATTATCAGATCATAAGGCATGATCCATACATGCTTGAGTTTGATGGGTCTACAACCACTAGAAAGGTTTCTGTTATCTCTGATGGCTTTGTCAGATATCCTTTTGAGCTTGCCGATTTTGATGACATTGGACCTACAGACAATAAGTATCTGATAGGTTAGTATTTTTGGTTTAAACTTTTTTTGTGTAGCACTGAATTTTAAGTTTTCTCATACCTTATTTGTCTCTTGCAGATGTTGCAGGATATGTCACAAACGTTGGGAGAATGACACATCAGAAAACTGGCTCACGAACCCTGGATTTCTATTTGGCCAACAAGAGGTATTTGCTTTGCCAATTTTTTTAGCCGACACAAGCCTGAAAAATTGGTTTCCATTGATTAATGTCTACTAGAACTAAAAAAACAACTCACTTTTTTTTTCCTAAAACAGGGGCCAGTCTATAAGAGTAACATTGTGGGGAGGATAGGGGGCACTCTAATAGAAAAGAAAACGAAGAATGTTGGCCTGTGTCCAATTGTTATTACTTCTGTTAATGCGAAACAGTATAACAGTGAGTAACTATAAAATATAGTGTTTAAAAAACTTTACCTCAATTCTCAGGTTGCCTTTCTCTTTTCTGACTTGCAGATAAGGTTTATCTATCGAGCAGTTCCTCTACCATGATTTATGATAATCCTGATATCCCTGCATTGATAGAGCTAAAAATTGAGATGAGGTAAGGAATACTAAATTGTGACAATATATTTTTTTCTCACTTACTATATCCTAACGTTAGCCATGGATATTGAGTGCAGTTCTGTTGAGTTGAATAAAGCAATAGTACCTGTTGATTTGTCAGAACCCGAGGACAGGACACTTGAAAATTTGCTAATCTGGGGCCGCAACAAGAGAAACAATGTAAGTTGATGTAGTTAAGACTTGCTTCTGTTGTTATGTGTTATGTGAGCCCATGGTATTTTATTCACTATCTCTAATGAGTATAGATATTCACAAAATGAAAGAAAGCGACGATTAATTTGTCAGAAGGTAAACTGTCTTTTTATGACTTTTGTAAAAATTAAAGCCATAACCAGTGTTGTAAAAAGCAAGCTAAGCGGCCGCTTAAGCACTAGACGGGCATACACTGGTGCGATTTAGGGCAAATCGGCCAAACTAGGCTGAAAAGTCAAAAAACGGTCAAACATCCGCGTAGGCGGAGCAAGTCGGTCAAGACGGCCTAGGTGGTCAATGAAAATCAACAAAAATTCAATATTTAAAAAAATATATATATATATTTGAACAGCCATTTAATTACTTATTATGGATATGTATATATCAAAAGTAGTGCGGTAAATTTATTGTTTGTAATGTATTATTTCAAGAATATCTATTTTCTGGATAGATAAATAAAATAATATATTAATTAAAAGAAAATTAAAGTAACTAAATTTTACGAAAAAATATACCCATTTAACTACAAATCATTTGGATTACAATAGGCTTTACTAAATTGATTTTTAGCACAAAAGAATTATTAATTATTTAGTTGATTTAGTACGGGGTAGTACTAATATTAATTTGTCAAGTTTGGGGTACTATTCTGCATCTTTAAAAGTTTCGGATACTAAATGATCAAGTTTATGGTACTGATATGTGTTTTGGACTATTATATACGATATTGGGTTTGTGTACCCAAATGGTTAGGGGGTGATACTCCCACCACATTTTTTTATGCATGCACCATAATTTGTGCATTACAGTATTATACGGTACAAACTGTAATGCACAAATTGTGATGCATGCATCAAAAGATGTGGTGTGAGATTCAAATGGTTAACTGCAATGGTTTTAGTTTTAGCATGGTCCACCTAAATCCACAGGCCCAGTCTGCAGTAGATTTTGAAATTTTGGTGAATATCGTCTCTCATTTCCCACCAAACATAGTACTAGTAACATGTCATTCCGTTGACTCCAAGAATCATATTTGGATCATGTGATCGTACTTTCGTAAGGCATTAAATGCATAACACACCAAAAACAAATGGATACAAAGTAGCAAGGAAGGTAACACATATCCAACCCAAATACCCAATAATCTACAATCTGTAGATAACAAAGCATAAGAGAATATCTTAATTTGTTTATTTATGTTACATTGTTAGCATGGTTGATATCATAAGTCGTATTCGTGGTCTTTTAAATTGGCTAATTGAAAGGAAAGGAAAGTGGCAAAAACGTATTCTCAAGTTTTTCTAGATAAAAGTTAAACCAATCTGAGAAGAAAGGAAAATGATGATTCTCTCGTCTAGAATGTGGAAATATTTGACAAAAATAAAAAATGAAAACTCCATAGACTCTTTCATAACCAACCCGAGCCTAACACAATTTGCCTCAATTGTATGTTGTAGCATGATGAAATTCTTGTATGAGTCTAGTCTGGTCTACTCAATTTATTACAAAGTACTATATTATTATTACTAGGAAAGTTGATCTGTACAATGCACTTGATTGTATATAAGTTGTTGTTAACATATTTGGTGACTGGATATGTTACCAAGAATTCCGATTAAGTACACTATGTAAGCTTATTATAAAGTTATTAAAGTTATAAAAGTGACCGTACTAGACCTCCTCTACCTTAGATTCACTGAGACACACTAGATACACATTGCACTTTTATTTTCGGGATTATTTCCGACCAATCTCAGCCGACACAAAGTTGTCTCTCGCTTCTGCGTTCATTAGGCTATGGATTACAGGAACAAATGTGGTTGAATGGAACAACACACCAAACGAGGTTTGGATCATTTATCTTGAGGATTGTTTAGAGGATTGGGTGTGGCAACGAATTGCCTCGCCGAATCCAACATGTCACATCTATCAACGACGTCGTAATTTCACCACGACACCAAAGGAGCTCGCCAAATCACGTCGGGGAATTGACGCGGAAAAGACAAAAAGGATGTGGCAGAAGTGTGAGTGTCTTTAATTGTTTTTAGGGGGTGGGTGGGGCCCAAATGGCTAAGTCGTTTTTAGTTGTAAGCGAATGGATATCTTAAAATTAGTGTTGAAAAGATGTGGTATCTGATGAAGCCAAATAGGTAAAAATGTTGTCATGACATCCAATGCTCTGATGGTTATTTATTTAGTTTATATTTTTTTTTTCAAGAAAAATCTAAAAAAAAATACTAGTAATCATATATTCATCTATAATACTATAAGAATAGGCCCTCTAATTGAATGTGGAGTCATCAAGATTGCATAGAGTACAACAACCTAATGCATGGAATTAAATGTAGAAAATAGAGTTTCATGCTTAGTGTTTCATGTATAGTAATTGCAAGAATAATGAGCTACATATCAAGAGTCCATGGTTACAAGTTTCTTATTAAAGAGAGTTTATTTTCTATTAATGGTGGCTATACAGTTGCTTTAGAGTTACAAATAATAGTTGAGGTTTATAAAATACATTGCTCACTATTCACTATATCAAAAACTAATTATTTGTCTTGCAAGGCATAATTGGAAACTACAATGTTAACAAGTCTCAGGTTAGCAGTCCCTTCAGGCAGGGTAGCAGTCATCCAGGTTGCCAACTTAATTATGACTTATTCTTGGAATAGCTGATTCGAGGTATTACGTGGCACGGTTGGTTGTATGATTTGCCTTCTTGTGGGATGTGAATGAAGTAACTGGCCGGTATTTGAGCACTGATTTTGTGTCTATGTTCGAAGGACGTAAATTCAGAATACATTTTGATTGTCATTTATAGTTATGCATAGGTATAGAAACCTACATTGTTGGGATGGATTTTTGCCAGGGAAAGGCGATGCATGCACTGGCTAGGAGCATATTGCTCACAATTTTGTAGGTTTGAAAGAAGGTTCTGTGTGTTACTCCATCAGAACTTCATGTGAGCAACAAGGATGATTATCAGATCATAAGGCATGATCATACATGGCTTGTAGTTTGATGGGTCTAAACCACTAGAAGGTTTCGTATCTCTGGATGGCGTTTGTCAGATATCCTTTAGCTATGCCCGATTTTGGATGACATTGGACTACAGGACAATAAGTATGCAGCTTATGTTAGTATTTTTGGGTTTAAACCTTTTTTGTGTAGCACTGAATTTTAAGTTTTCTCATACCTTATTGTGTCTCTTGCAGATGTTGCAGGAGTATGTCACAAAATGTTGGGAGATGACCACATCAGAAAACTGGCTCGACCCTGGTTTCTATTTGGCAACAAGAGTATTGCTTTGCCAATTTTTTTAGCCGGACACAAGCCGAAAATTGGTTTCCATTGATTAATGTCTATAGAACTTAAAAAACAATCACTTTTTTTTTCCTAAAACAGGGGCCAGTCTAAAGGAGCTAACTTGTGGGAGGATAGGGGGCACTCTAATAGAAAGAAAACGAAGAATGTTGGCCTGGTGTCCAATTGTTATACTTCTGTTAATGGCGAAACAGTTAACAGCTGAGTAACTATAAAATATTAGTGGTTTTATAAAAAACTTTACTCATTCTCAGGTTGCCTTTCTCTTTTCTGACTTGCAGATAAGCTTATCTATCGAGAGTTCCTTACCATGGATTTATGATTAATCGCTGATTATCCCTGCATTGGATAGAGCTAAAAATTGAGATGGAGGTAAGGAATTACTAATTGTGACAATATTTTTTCTCACTTACATATCTAACGTGCCATGCGATATGAGTTGCAGTTCTGTTAGTTGAATAAAGCAATAGACCTGTTGATTGTCAGAACCGAGGACACGGGACACTGAAATTTGGTAATCTGGGGCCGCAAAGAGAAAAATGTAAGTATGATGTAGTTAAGACTTGCTTTTTGTTATGTGTTATGTGAGCCCATGTATTTATTCACTTAGATATGCATCTTTGCAGCCATGATCCTACAATCTGCTAAGGTAAAGATTGAGAATATTAGGACTAGGACAGGGGTTGAACTACCCGTCATTGGTGACAATTAAGTGCAAGAAGGCGCTACACGAAAGGGAGGTAAATTTTGGTGTGATGCATGTGAAAAGAACGTTGAGTCCCAATTTTAAGGTATTTCTTTATTAGGCTTGCGACTACAGGGTTCTATGAGTTAAATTAAAATCCATAATGTTCAATACCTATAATTTGTGCCCCGTTTTCATCAGAATTCCGGCTTGGAGGGTAGATGTGTCGACGATACTGCATAAACGATGGTAGTGTGCTGTTTGATGAAACTGTGCGGGATTTGTTAAAGTGCACACTAGAATCCCTATTGGAAAGTGAATCTGAGGTACAATCATAATTTATATTTTAAATACATTATGGTTTTGTGCTAACCTCCAAGTGCAGGACGCAGATGGCTATACCAATTTACCCCGCCCCATCTTGGATCTTATTGGAACTTACCACACTTTTGAGCTCAAGTCACACACTTATTATGAGCATTGTACTTTTGAGAGATTCACTTGCTGGAAAATTAGCAGTGCACCACCGGTGCTAGAAATCGCAGGTTCAAGCAGTGTTGAACCTGACACAGGCTCTTCTAGCCCTCTTATGAAAAGATTGTCGAAGAAAAGTTTATCCAAGAACCCAAATGTATCTACTCCAATGAAACCTGTGGAGGGAAAAAATAAGAAACGGTATCACACTGTTTTCCAAATATAGAATTGGACATAAATTTACCTTATGACTGATACATTACTTGCTGTGCCATTAATGTAGTATGGAGTTTGAAGATTCAGACATTGAGTCAGTAGATGGTGAAGAAGCCGGGATCAAAGATGGATCTGCTTCTGATAAAACAAAGCGAAGAAAGTAATAATGCAGTAAATAGATACATACGAAGATTATATATACACCAAATATTAAAAAGTGTTCTTTGCATATCTTACTATTTCAGGTACCTTTAGTTTGACTCTGAGTCGGAAGAGGAAGCGTGCTCATCAAAAGTAAAACAGCCGGAAGAGGATCCCAGCTCACCAATAGTTGAATCTGCCGAAGAAGTTAAAAATGATGAGGATCATACTGCCTAGTGAATAAGTATTTAGGTTAATAAATATCACATGGCCACAACTGTTTGTGGGTGTTAGGAATTTACAATAACAACTTTGTTTAACTTATCCTCTGTTTTGTCATGAATAATTTTGGTGTTTTAAACCCATTGAAGTTTTATATTTCTATTATTTAATGATCTCTATATAATATTCTCTTTATGCTTATAGACAACATTTTATATTTGAGAAGTACTCAAATCCACGAAAATTCATACTTGATAAAAATAACTCACAAATTACCTTATTTGCTTATGAGTACATTAATTCAATGATAAAAATTAAAACTTGAACACTACATTCAGATTTAGCATCTAAATACAACTTACCTTTTCTAAATTTGGCATTATGAAACTCTTACAAGTACTTTATGACTAGATTGGAGCAGATTCAACAACACTGAAATTATGGCAACATATTAATTTTAGAGCATTACTATAATTTTATAACACATTCTTACACACATTAAGGGATATATCGAATGCTACCTAAGTAAGTCTAACTTAGCATCTCAATTCTATAATTTCAATATTAAGGAATATATAATTTTTGAAGATTCACTATAAATTTGTAACACATACTTATATACATTAAGGAATATATAATTTTAGGGATCACTATAATTTTAAACCCAACTAAATCTAAATTAACAACTCATTTCCATTACCTTATCTACCATTCATCATTTAAAAATTATCAAACAAAACAAGTGAAACAAATTGAATGCTGCCTAATTTATTGCCATGTTAAAGAGAGTGGAACAGTTAGGAAATATCAAGTGTTTCAGTCTTGAATATATTCAACATCTACCTTCTTATATCATTTACACAAAAAATTACATTATACATTGTCAATTAGGCATGAATAATGGAGCAATTAATAATGCTAACAATATTCCATCTCTTTCAAACATATTCAACAATCGAATAATCATTCAATCACATACAACTGTTAATGAAGATGGGAGTCTGCAAACTTATTGTGGGCTGAAGTTGATAAACATTCCAGATATAGGTAAAGACACAAATCCTTTGTTAAATAATTTATTAGTTTTTTTACTTTAAGAATAATATATGATACCACAGGTGAGCCATCCAACCCAGTTAATACACACATAAACCACAGCCGTGGCGAGCCATCCAACCCAGTTATTTCACAGACAAACCATAGGCGTGCAGGTATTAACTTTACTAAATTGTCCCTAAATTATCTGTTTTAGAAAATTATGCATTCATTCAATGTTTTAATTTATATGTAACCACTTTTCGACACCTGTGTTTTTTGAGGTCGACAACGGAAACGTGAAAGAAGTAAATTACCAAAACACGCAGCATTCAAATCATCAGGTAAAACTAGCAACCATAAAGAAAATATAAATCTTAACTTATAGGAATCTATAAATTAACCAACTTATTTAAAAATTTACAAATACTTATTGTTTCTTTCATAGGTGTTCCTATTTCTTATGCTAGGCTTGGTCCACCATCGTATCAATGTTCTAACTGTGATGCAACCATGTGGTATGAGGAGAGAGTTAATAAAGATAAAAAATCTGTGAATGCATCATTTTCTCTATGTTGCCAGGAAGGTAAAGTGTTGCTACCAAAATTCAAAGAAGCACCATTGCCATTAAAGACACTGCTTGATTTTTCAAACCCTACGACAGCAAGATTTAGAGAACAAATTCGAGTGTACAATGGGATGTTCACCTTCACATCATTTGGAGCAAGAATAGATCATTCAATAAACAATGGGAGGGGGTGTATACCTTTAGAATAAATGGGCAAAATTATCATCTAATAGGGTCACTCCTACCTGTACAAGGGGTTCAACCAAGGTACGCTCAGCTATATTTCTATGACACACACAATGAACCTCGGAATCGTATGAATGCTTTCTTAGATAATGAAGAACATGATCAAGTGGATGAATCCATTGTCGCAAGTTTGATTGCAATGTTGGATGAATCGAGTGCAGTTGCCAAGGCATTTAGAATGTAAAGAAATTGGTGCCATTCCCATGGTTCAGTAAATTTTGAATTGCGACTATTTAGTGAGAGGAAAACATCAAAACAATATAATGTACCAACTGTATCAGAAGTAGCAGCTTTGAAAACAAATGATTTTGGAGATGGAATTCCTACAAAAGATATCATTGTTAATTGCAAAGAAATAGGTCCTAACCGAATATCAGAATTGCATCCATCATACATGGCATTGCAATATCCATTATTGTTCCCGTATGGAGAAGATGGGTATCATGACAAGATACCATATCATACAAATAGTGGTAGCAGGAAAACTCAACGTGGCTATGTATCGATGAAGGAGTATTACGCTTATGTTATACATAATCGAATGAACCAAGGTAATACTTTAGTGAAAGGAGGCCGGCTATTCCAGCAATTTTTGGTTGATGCATACGCATCAGTTGAGGAACAAAGATTAAAATGGAACAGGCACAACCAAGACACTCTACGTGTAGATCTCTATCATAATTTGCAGGATGCCGTTACAAGGGGTGACACTGATGCAGCAGGCCTTGGGAAACGGATAGTGTTACCCTCAAGTTTTACTGGCGGCCCACGTTATATGATGCAAAACTACCAAGATGCAATGGCTTTATGTCGGGTATATGGGAATCCAGATTTATTTATCACATTCACCTCCAATCCAAAATGGCCGGAAATTGATGAAATGCTAGCATTTATTCCAGGCCAGAAATCACATGATCGGCCTGAAATAGGGACACGTGTTTTCAAAATGAAGCTAACTAACCTATTGAATGATCTTACAAAGAACCAAATCTTTGGTCCAAGCCGTGCAGGTAGCTACTAACCTATCTTATAATAACTATTTGTACTTTCTTATTGTATCTGTTATGAAACCTAAATTTTATTAAAATATATACTTGCAGTTGTGTATGTAATTGAATTTCAAAAGCGAGGGCTACCGCATGCACATATACTCCTATGGCTTGAAGACCATTGCAAATGCAAAACGGCAAATCAGTTAGATAATATGATATCTGCAGAGTTGCCATGTCCAACAAACGATCCAGAAGGATACAAAGTTGTCTCAGAGTATATGTTGCATGGTCCCTGTGGTAAGGATGCAAAATATGCTCCATGCACGATTGAAGGAAAATGTACAAAACGTTATCCGAAATCTTTCTATGCAGAAACAATGGTTGATGAAGATGGTTACCCTGTTTATAGACGAAGAGATACAAAAGTATTTGCTTTGAAAGGCAAATCTACATATGATAACAGAAATGTAGTACCTTACAATCGATATCTATTTTTGAAATATCAGGCACACATCAACGTAGAGTGGTGTAACTGATCTAAAGCAATCAAATACTTATTCAAGTATTTAAACAAAGGGCCAGATAGAGCAACTATTGTTGTGCAAGAAAATGTCGTCACAAACAATGATGGTGTGGGACAAAGAATCGATGAAGTTGATGAGATCACAAACTATTTAAATTGTCGTTACTTAGCACCATGTGAAGCAGTGTGGCGCCTCTTATCTTTCGATATCCATTACTCCTATCCATCAGTCATGAAACTAAACTTCCACTCAGAAAATCAAAACGCAATCACATTACGTGATTCGGAGAGTTTGCCAGCACTACTTCACAGGGAAGGTATCAAGAAAACGATGTTTACAGAGTGGTTTGAGCTAAACAAAGTGGATACACAAGCTAGAAAACTCAACTATGATGAAATACCAAAACACTATGTGTGGCATGGAAAGGAAAAAAATGGAAACTACGGAAACAACAAAAAAGCATAGGTCGGATTTTTTACTCAAGCCCGGCTTCTGGAGAGCGCTACTATCTCAGAATGTTACTAAATGTGGTGAGGGGGCCTACATCTTTCAAAAAGTTGATGACAGTTAACAAAAAAGTCTATGCAACTTTTAAAGAAACATGTTTTGCATACGGCCTTCTCAATGATGATAAGGAATGGACACTAGCTATAATCGAGGCAAGCTTTTGGGCATTGGGGCCTAAGCTACGAGACCTGTTTGTCACAATTTTGTTGTTCTGTGATGTTAGTAAGCCGTTGCAACTATGGGAAGAAAACTGGGAGGTTTTGTCAGAAGATATTTTACACAATAAGCGGAAAGTTTTCAACTACCCTGAGTTGGAGTTGACGGAGGAAAAAATTAAAAACTATTGCTTGATAGAAATCCAGCAGTTGTTAAATAGAAATGGAAGAAACTTAGCAGATTTCCCTGATCTTCCACGACCTGATCCAAGCCTGCTAACGAATTTGGTTAATCGTTTGATTAGAGAAGCACTCGACTTTGATGCAAAACTAAGTAAGATTGAACACGACCAACTCCATTCGTTGTTAAACATCGAACAAATATTAATATACGAGCAGGTCATTGAATCGGTCCATTCAAAAAAAGGCGAGTTTTACTTTGTTTATGGACCCGGAGGTATAGGAAAGATGTTCTTATATAAAACAATAATTTCAAGATTAAGATCAGAAAAGATGATTATTTTAGCCATTGCATCTTCAGGTATATCTTTTTAGCAATCCTAAACAACTGATACATAATTTTAAAGTTACGAGTATATTATTAGACCTATAACTAACTGAAATTCTTTAATTAGGCATAGCTTCATTACTCCTTCCTGGAGGGAGAACCGCTCACAGCAGATTTGTTATTCCACTTGAGCTAATGGAAAATAGCACATGTGGGATTAAACAAAATACCCACTTAGCAGAGCTCTTGCAACAAGTTCAACTGATTATATGGGACGAAGCACCTATGACTCAAAGGTATGCTTTTGAAGCGTTGGACAGAACATTAAGAGATATATTGGGCTACAACAACTCAGCAAAAAAAGACAAAATTTTTGGTGGCCTAACTGTCTTACTTGGAGGTGACTTCAGACAAATACTACCGGTCATCCCAAAAGGAAAAAGGCAAGAAGTCGTGCAGGCATGCATAAACCGTCCTCATTTGTGGAAATCTTGCAAAGTTTTCACACTCACACGCAGCATGACAGTAAATGAAATTTCACCGGATGGTTCAATTGATTTAAACAAGAAGGAATTCAACAAATGGGTTTTGAACATGGGTGATGGAAATTTGGCAGCAAAAAACAAAGAAGAAGAAGATGAACCAACTTGGATTCAGATTCCAGAAGATTTTATTATCAAAACATGGAATTCCCCAATCGAGCAAATAGTTAAAGAAACTTTCCCTGACTTTACTACTAGGCAAATAGAAGATGCTTATCTCAAAGAAAGAGCAATACTAACTCCGAGAAATGATGACGCTGATGCAATTAACGCATACATGTTTGATAAGTTAAAAGGCGAAACCCTAACTTACAAGAGTGCAGATGAGGTGTGTAAAGCATCAACGGATCATTTGGATCAACAAAATTTGTACCCGACGGAGTTTTTAAATTCACTCAATTTCCAAGGAATGCCACCGCACGAGTTGAAACTAAAACGAGAACTCCCAATTATGCTCTTGCGGAATGTTAATCCAGCACAGGGGTTATGTAATGGAACTCGACTAATCGTCACAGACCTAGCACAGTTTGTCCTACGTGCCAAAATTCTAACTGGCTCAAAGATTGGGGAGACCGTATTAATTCCAAGAATTACACTAACCTCTACGCAGACGCAATGGCCATTCATAATGAAGCGCAGACAGTTTCCAGTGAAACCATGTTACGCAATGACCATTAACAAGAGTCAAGGGCAGTCACTTACACACGTAGGTGTTTATCTGCCAAATCCCGTGTTCAGTCACGGGCCACTTTATGTGGCAGCATCTAGAGTAACAAGCCCTGATGGACTGAAGATACTAATGGTGGGAGACGAAGAAGGTGAATTCAAGTATCGAACCCGTAACATTGTTTACAAAGAAACTTTCAACAACTTATCATAATAACTGTATTACCATTTGAAATACTTGATATCAAATTTTATTAAGCATTCATTTTTGTAAGAATAAGATATACTAAGAATTCAGATATTACATCTTTTAACCATTTGTGTTATCTAATGTGGATACTAATTGGTTACTAATCCAAAATTTAAATTTGAAAGTGCTATTTGTCACATATCACAATGGTGTGCTTAATAAAGTATAAGATTATTACTGGTAATTTTTTTATTAAAATATGAAAAAACTTCACCTTTTCCCTATCATCTACACACACCAATTGGTGACTAATTTATTATGAGTTTTTTAATAGAAAACCTTAGGAATGTCTAATAAATAAAATTTATGATTAAATGGAAGTTATATATATTTTTTGTAATTGCAGGAAAAATCAATTGGTTGCTAAACCTTTAAAAGGACACATTATACTCTCTACACTCACATCAAATTCTTTCTTCATAAACACATATTTATTATCCAAATTTCTAAGTAATGGAATGCAGCAAAGAAGAGATTACCCAGTATTTTCACTTGCCAATTGTGCAAGCTGCCAACGAACTTAATGTTAGTTTGAGTGTTTTGAAAAGATGCTGCAGAAATATGGGTTTTATGCGTTGGCCACATCGTAAATTGAATAGTTTAGACTTATTAATAAGTACTCTCCAGGTCAGATTTCAAATGAAGCTTAGATTTTATATTTATGGTTTACTAATATTA
>LBNU01000530.1:13849-33663 GCA_014162995.1 Artemisia annua
ACTTACAAACCTAATAACAAAAATACTTAACACAAATAAAACTATAACAAATAATAAAAACTAGATATACTTCAAATTACCATGCAAAAACCATATAATGCAAAATTAATATTTTCCAAGCATTACACTTAAAAAAAACCTTATAAAATTTCAAAGACATATGCTCCAAAAAAAGTGAGTTGAAAAACTTCTATAATTTGTGAATTTAAAAGTTTGAGGTAGTATTTAGAATATTCCACTACATGAATAGATAATGTCAATATTGATATTAACACTTAAAAATTATGTTAGATTTGGGGTTAACTAACGTTTCTTACGACCTATTCGACTAACAAAAATGAAAAAAAACAAAACGCACGATTAACAATTAGATTCAAATCCTGTGCGTAGCACGGGTTCTGAATGACTCGTATTTAATAAATTAATCTTAATAAAAAAATATTGATTGATAACAACATTGTTTGCAATCATCAATTAGTCGTTAAGAAATTAATCTTAATTTAATAAATGTCAGCTTTTCTTTATTTCACTTTCCTTTAAATTATTTAAACAGAAAAGGCTCTCACTTTTGTCGCTACCCTCTTCTCTTTTTCCTAAAATCTCTTTTTCATTTCTTCTCAATTTTTACATCTAGGGTTCCTCATTACCAATTTTATTTCTACATTTTTTCATGCTATAATTGTACAAAGCTTCAATCTTTTATGCATTTCTTTAAGTTTTTATCTGTTTAATCAATTCTTGTTATCTTTACTGACAAACCCTTTAAAAAGATTTAATCTTTTTGGTTAAATATTTGTTGGTTTTGTTTATTTGTTGATTGTGGGTTGGGGTAAAATTTTCTTGAAATGCAGTTAAAATTTCAAGAAAAGTGGTGAAAAATTGTTTTGTGGGTTAAATTGAGGTAAAATTTTCTTAAAATCCAGTTAAAATTTTCAGAAAAAAAGAGGTGAAAATTTATGTTTTGGGGGTAAAAAATCCATGATAAAAATTTGATTTTTTTTTTCCTCCTTAAATTTTGTGGGTTTGGGGAATTGTGAATTAAGGTTATTTTTTAGTTTTTATAAAAAGTGGTGTTTTTAGATTGTGGAAATCTGTTTGGTGAATAAATGGATGGAAGGAGTGCAGAAATGAAATCTAATTATTTGAATAAAAGTGGGTCAAGTAGTAATCAAAGTGGTGTTATAAAATGATATTGAAATCTTAGAATATACAATATTAATAATAAATAAATAGAAGTTTGTTACTGTTATGTAATGCATACATATTGCTATTCTTCGACCTAAACCCTAAAAAAACTACACAAACAAAACAAAATGAATTTGTGCGCAGAAAGCAGACCATAAGAAAATAAGAGATTGCATAGTTATGAGATATGTAAAAACCCAAAACTCTACAAAACCTATGACGGCTAACCACGTCGAACCTTTGAATGCTACACCAATGTGCACCCAAGCAAACCACATCACAGGACCAATCAGCTCACCGTCTCATGAGACCCTAAGAAAGAAGTCAGGTGAAGCTGGGAGTCCAAAGAATAGAGGTAACGACAATAGCCCTCAAGGCATGACAAGCATGCCATGGAAGTGATCTTTAACAGTTTCAAGTTTTTATGGACTAGCCACTTGAAAGTGTAGTTGTAATTTACATGAACCACTAATCAACTAATCCATGATAATAAATCAAAAGAATATTGTTTTTGAATTCTATCTGATATGATAAAAAAAATTGCATTTCAAGAAGATTGGGATTTAAACAACTTAATTTCCTTTGTAAAAGATCTAAAGATCCTATGGTGACCATCAACTCTTTCTGATATGAAAAAAAAATTGCAGACACACAGAGATAACACATCACAGAACCAAGCAGCTCACCATCATCTAAGACCGTAAGCAAATCATTAAATGGAGCTGCGAGACTTATGAATAAAGGTAACGACAGTAACTACTTAGTTTACTTCTTGAAAGCTCTAAAGAACATATGGTAGCTAACCACGTCGAACCGTTGAATGCTACACCAAGAAGGACACAAGCAAATCACATCATAGGACCAAGCAGCTCACCATCTCATGAGACTCTAACCGAGTCATCAGGTGGAGCTGGGAGTCCAATGAATAAAGGTGACGACAGTATCCCTCATGGTATCGGAAGCATACAACGAAAGTAATCGAAACTTAGACATTCAAATTAACTACACGAATCCATGATAATAACTCAAAAATAAACAAATAACAAAATAACAAAATAACAAAAAACAAGCAACCCTTATTACTCCTCAATCACAAATAATCCACCAATATCCAAAAAACACCAACAATCCCTTAACCTACACTTCGTCTCATGCAATTTCTAAGAAAACCTAAAAAAAAACCTAAGAGAGGGTGTAAGTGGTTTTACAGAGCACGCATTCCAGCAAAAAACAATAGACATCCACAACCAAAGTACCTGAAACAATCACCAAAAACCTACAATATGAACAATAAATAATTTTCTATCAAACAAACATGAAATTGAATCCACATTCATAAATCAATCTCGGAATATATTTTAATTAAATGAAAAAGTTGTAAATGTAAAAAGCCCCAATTTTTTAAAAACAAAACCCTAAATTTTAAACGCATAATTAAACAATCAATTCTTCACAATTGATTCCACAATCATAAACCAAACTCAGAATAAGTTTTAATTAAATGAAAAAGTTGTAAATTTGAAAAGCCCTAATTTTAGAGAAAAAAAACCTTAAATTTTCATCGCCTAATTAAAGAATCAATTCTTCACAATTGATTCCACTGAGTAAACGTTTTAATTTACTTAAGCCGTTGTAAATTTGAGTAACCACAAATTTTGAGGGAAAAAAAACCCCTAAATTAAATCGCCAAAAAAACTCAGTGTGTGTTGAGTTATGTGTGTGTGAGAGAAATGCAACACCTTATCTGATAAAAGTAAAACAAAAAAATAAAAATAATAAAAACATGACAAAAAAATTAGATAAAACAGTAAAATTATTCATTCCATTCCATTCATTCATAATTAAACTTTCTACAACTTCTTCTTAATCCACTGATAATACCCAAAACACAAAAAACTACCATAAGAAGATCACAACTAACATCTTCTATTCAACATCAGATAAACTTTCATCAAACTCCATGAGCTTCACATGGCGACCCTTCTCAATAATGCCATCACGGGTTTCACCAAGCAAAGCATCCAACACCTGAAGCCTATCAAGCAACCTAACATGGGTCTCTTCCAAACAACGGAGAGCATCAACAGCTTTATCATTGAAAGGACTACGAAAACGAGTCTCCCTAATGGTGGCCTCAAGCTTCTCAGCCTTGCTGCGGAGTTGATTACGCTCTTCTCCCATTCTCATCAGAAAACCATGCTCTTCAGTTAAATCACTTTTAAACAAAAACTTGAAACAAGTAGCCAAGTTAGCCGATCCACATGCTTCCTTTAGTTCAGTAATGTTTGGTTCATTTCTGCTGGATACATTGATGTTCATTGAAGAAGCCATAGGGAAAATGAAAGAGAGGAAAAAGATAAAATGAAGAACAGATTTGATTATACCTAATGTAGAAGAACAAGGTATAAATAATGAATACAAAAAACGTCAAAAGAAAATTAATAGACATTTCAGAAACAAAAATTAAATAAAATAAATGATTGTATTAAAAAGAGTAATTGGAATGAATATATGTAACTGAAGTTATATGATTAAAACCAGTATTTCATCTTCCTATGCATAATATATTTTCAAATATAACAAAAATACCCTCAAACTTTTACCTTTTAAATAAAAAAAACCCCGTCACTAACAAAATGCGGAATACTTACAACTGATAAACGAGAAANTATTTTTTAGTTTTTATAAAAAGTGGTGTTTTTAGATTGTGGAAATCTGTTTGGTGAATAAATGGATGGAAGGAGTGCAGAAATGAAATCTAATTATTTGAATAAAAGTGGGTCAAGTAGTAATCAAAGTGGTGTTAGTGGGCCACATATTCCAACACCTGGTTTAAAGACAGGACCAAACATTCATACCATGAGGTTATCTTCATCTTTTCAATTGGAACATATTAATTTACCAAGTAATCCTCATGGTGTTAGAAGGGGCGTAAGTCGTGGTGTTAGTAGTAGTGGTGGTGGTGGTGGTGAAATTGGTGTGAAGAGAAAGAGGGGTAGGCCTAGGAAAATTGTGCCGGTTGTGTCGAATATGGAGCTAAGCCTAGTACCAGTGCCAGTGTCGGGTTTGAGCTTGCATAGCCCGAGCCCCCCAAAAAAGAGAGGCAGGCCTTCTGGTAGTGGATGGAAACAACGACTAGCTAATGTTGGTATGGTGTTTCTAGTTTTGTTAAGTTGTTTTATGTTTGTTTATATTTGGCGATGTGTGACAATCATATTTGTTTTATTTTCTCTTGATCACATGTGAGATATATCACTTGAGTTGATGTAGATGTATTGATGTAAGGTATTGAAGAGAGACAGTTATCATATGTTCGATAATAAAGATTGATCATGCCCCCCAAAAGAAAATAGTTAGTTTATGACAAAGTCTCAAAATGAAAATGCAACTGAACCTGTTTAACACTAGTTGCCTCAAACTTGATGATTCTTGCATAGTGTAGTATCACTTATTTTTTTTTGCTAGAATGGTTTGTTGCTACATATCGGGTTTCAAGGGAAAATGCCCAAAATACAATGTAGTTATGTTAAACGGGTAAATGGACGAGGTTTTCCATGTCAGGTTACCCGGGGAGGGCGAGCCTTTTTGACTTAGATGTACGCGGCCTCACAGAGTTAATCCCGGGACCGTTTTCGATCCTTCCTTGGCCACCCCCAAATGTACAGACCTAGCGAGGTTTGAACCCTTGATCTCTTGTGAGGAAATTGAGGACCTTTCTACTAGGCCATTTGGTGGTGATTTATTGCCCGCTGTGTTAGTAACATGTGTGGATCATTTCTTGTTGCATATAATTGTAGTTTTATTTTGACTATATTGTTCGTCGATCCTGCTTCTTGTTTCAAGTTTAAGATCTATGTCTTTTGCAAATAATGTTCCATTTTGATCAGGTGAATGGATGAATAATTCAGCAGGTTTGGCTTTTACACCTCACATCATTCATGTTTCGGTTGGCGAGGTACATGATAACCCTTTCTTCTTCGGTGCACTTTTTCTTCATTTTACATGGAAATTGTCTTGATTGATAGTATACTATCAACTATCAAGCCAAATAAGTTTAGACAATTTCTCCACTCGTCTGGAAATTAAGAAAGAGTGTAACTTACGAGCTACTTGTAAATATGCTGATTGTGAAATAATTTGGTGCAGGATGTTGCCGAAAAGATATTATCTTTTGCAAAACAGAGGCCAAGGGCTCTATGCATCTTATCAGGCAATGGAACGGTTTCTGCAGTGACATTGTCTCAGTTTTCATCTTCTGGTGGCACTTTGACCTACGAGGTTAGGGTACTCTCATATTATTAACTGTCTAGTCAAGTTACATATAATCCAGAATTGGACAATTGTGTTTAACTGTTGTTTGTTTTAGGGGCGTTTTGAGATATTATGCTTATCGGGTTCTTATCTGCTTTCGGAACATGGTGGCCCTCAGAATCGGACCGGGGGTCTCAGTATCTCAGCTTGTAGCGGTGATGGTAAAGTCTTTGGAGGCGCAATCGGTGGTCGGCTTGTTGCATCCAGCCCGGTACAGGTATTGCCAGCTTTAGGATTCAGAAGTTATTTTTGGAACTCTTTGAGCATTGTATGTTCTTGTTTTTAACAACGATTTTTTCACAAAAAGTACATTTTGATATTTTAATGAAAAATCTAAACCTTCCAAAAAATGTAAATGGTTTTCGATAACACGTCCACATGTATATTTGTAATCTTCATTCAAGATTTTCAAAGTTATATCAATGGGATGGAATGGTTTAAAATTCTTCTAGCTAAATGCGATCTTTGGTGTTGTAGGTCATGGTATGCAGTTTTGTGTATAACAGTAACAATGTCAAGGCGGATAACAAGACGGAAGCACCCTCAACAGACGAGAAGCGGTTGTTTACCCCAAAAAAACCAGACGAGAAGCGGTTGGATATTCAGCTAAACGAAGAGTTTAACCCAATAGCTGTTCCTTGGGAACGAGAATCGCAAACTGGTCTCAAACACTCACCTACTGAAATTGACCTTAGTCGTGGATGATATATCATCTAACGGTTGGCTTTTTCTGTATAGGTATGTTGTAAATGAATGGTGCTGAAGAAACTACAAGAAAGAGAGATTATGCACATGTAAAGTTTGCTTGCTTGTAGATTAGATGGCTGTCTAACAAATATGCAACTAGAAAGCGACGGCTTTATGATCGTCAAGTAGCATTAGGAGATTATTTGACTCGGTGATAGTCTAGTACTGAAATATGCCAACGATAAACCTAGGTTCTCTGCTAATTTGAATCAAGATTATGTTTTTATGTTTTCTGGTGTTTCATGAGCATATGCTGTCATGTGAAGACTTGCCCATATAAATATGTCAAATCCTTCATCCTCATGACCACTGGATCGAGTTTGAGAAGACGTAAATATATGCAGTCAAGACAACAAAATCTTTCATGAAGCTCAAATTAAACAAATGAAAACTTCAAATTGAGTGCTTGTAGCATTTTGATCATTGTTCATTTATTGTACAACACAGGAAGCCTTTTGTAATTGTTCATTTATTGTACAACACAGGAAACCTTTTGTAATTCTACGATGAAGCATCCAGGACGCTGATGAGTTTCTGGATGTCTCTCTGCAAAAAGATCATAAAGTTCATAGCACTATAATACAAGCTAATAGTTCTTGAATGGATTATCCAATGTAAGGCTTTTACCTCGATTGTAAGAGGTGAGGTTGTAGGGTAATAACGTTCAACGGGCTGCCCCTTCTTATCAACAAGGAATTTAGCAAAGTTCCACTGAATGTCATCCCCAAAGATCCCCCATTTTCCTGACTTCAAGAACTTGTACATTGGGGCTGTGTTTTCGCCATTCACTTCAATCTACCAGATGTTACACGTGCAAAAGTGACAATAAATACTTCATCACTGAATAATCAATATATTTGTATGATTCTATAAGACTCAAGAATGACGAATAACACTCAAATAACACTCAAGTTGCCAACTAAAGAGTTGTTTTTGCTATCTTATGCCGAATATTAAAGTTCCTATGAAATAGTACTTACCTTGTCAAAGACAGGGAACTCTGATTTAAATCGCGTGCAAACAAACTCCAAAATTTGCTCATTACTTCCAGGCTCCTCATCGCCAAATTGGTTGCATGGAAATGCTAAGACCTCGAAACCTACGTTGGTTCAAAAGACAGAAATATACTAATTGCAATTAAAGAAACGAAAATTTCATAGATTCATCATAATATCATATGGTTTAACAGTTTGCTTAAACTGAATGATCAGGGGCATTGCTAAGTTTACTACTCCATGATTAACGTTATTACCCGTTTATAACAATAAAAACGAGAACCTATGATAGAGGGAAAATATACTCAAGACAGTTTAAGTTCCATAACTGGCTGATTTTGAAATCAGATACATGTAGTCATAGACCATTTTACATTTCATTTTAGACTTCATTTCCACTAGTAGCGTTTTTGGAATATTAACAATGGAAACTTAATAATAAGCCCATGAACCGACAAGCTAAATGAATATATTTCAGAATTATTGAACTTTCAAATCGTCATATACCGTTTCTCATCTGATGCAGATCATCATTCTTGGGGAAAAAAATGCAAAAACAACACTACACTGTACCAGCCATGTTGTACAAAGTTGTGTCAAGCACTCAATAGCATATACTTTTCCAGATTTTATCTAGATGACACACATTTGCAGACATCTGTGTCTTTTTCACATTTTTGCAAGAATTAATGGTTAACGATGGTTCAATAAGAGAAGCCCTAATGGATGTTTAAAGAAAATAGATCAATCCCTACTAAATCCAAACATGGCCAAATTTTTTGAGTAAACAAGCCATAATCTTTTTACATATCATGCATCAAATTCTGGCGGTTTTTAACCTTATAAGTTATAACATGAATCATACTAGTTATTATACAAAAACGAACCTTGATCCTTGTATTTCGCATAGAGTTGGTTCAACTCAGAGTAATTGGAATTAGTCAACCCACTGCCACAAAGAACCAACATTTCATTAATAGAAGTCCAATAAACTAACAGCCAGATGGCAAAACGGCACCACGATTATAAATGAGTAGCCAAAAAATCGATAAACAGCGAAAGAATCATACCATTTGGAAGCAACATTCACTATAAGTAGTACTTTTCCGTCGTAGATGCTAAGATCAACATTGCTTCCATTAGCATCCTACACATAAATAAATACACTATGAATGAGTATATCAAACTTAACTATCCACGAAACATTCTTGATAATTGATACACAGTTTGACTATCAAGGTCAAATAGTTAACATTTCAAATACCTACATTTTATGAATTTCTTACAAATTTGACCAAACAGTCTTCCGATTTTGTTTCGTCTTATAACATCTCACTTGGGTAAGCAAAAATTCAAAAAAACATCCCCTATTCATATCAAACTTGGGCTTGAAAAGTAGCACATTTGACTTCAAAAGTCAACGGGAAAAATTACTACTGTAGTTCAAGATTTGTTTACAGCTGAGACACACAGTAACAGACCAAAGATCATTTTTAATCAAATGGGTGTCAATTTTTATACATCCAAATGTTGAAAAACCAGTAAATATCATATTCTTAATGAAACAATTGATAATTTTGTACATGGTTTACCAGATGACAAGGAAGATTTAAGTTCTTTAAAGTAGTGATTAGTGAAAGTTGTATATAATATAATACAAACACACACATAAATGAAGTAATGAAGAAATGGTATACCTTGACTGTAAGATCATAGATGGATTTAGGTTGGTTAGCCATGGCTGATTGACTGATGTTCTGAGCTAAAACTGTGAGGCTTTTGGTAGGTTAATGGTTTAAATGTAAGAGGGAATAAAGGGTTAACAAGTTTAAGAACATATTTTGACCTCTACTTGTTTACCATGGGTAATATGAAATTTTAAAGTTAAAGGAAATTTTTGTTATTTTGTGATTTACAACAAGTTACTGGCTTAAATTACATAATTTTTTAAAATGAAAAAGAAAAAAAAATAATAAAAAAAAAGAAAAAAAAGAAGAAGAATATCATATGACTTTTGTACGACTATCCGAAGAAGGCAGATTCAGCGGAGCAGCACAAAATGAGTAGCAAAGAAACATGTCCGAGACAGAATTTGTAACTTGTTATCTTCTTACCTAATAGGCAAATCTTTGCCTATGTGGAAAAGATGATTCACTCGGAATACCCCAAGAAGGGTTAAAATATAATTTCTTACTCTTTTTAATTCGGTTCATAAAATGTCTTCTTCAGGAGCCAAAGGATTGTTCACAAGATTGTGGGTCTTCCTTTTCATATGTCTAAGGTTTCATTGTGTGTGCTCCGGCCTCCGGGTGGAAGTATTAACCATCCTCAAGGTGACCTAGTGGTAAGGCGTCTTCAAACTATAAGAAGAAACCAAAGGTCATACCTCCCGGTGAACATCTTGGGATGACCCCATAAATGTCCAGAAACAACCATGAGGATACCGGTTACCCCGCGTACATCTGAGACAAAAAGGTCAGCTTACCCGGGTAACCTAAACAGGGATCCTTCTCTGTTTACCTGTTTAAAAGTTCAACCTTTTGCAAGAAAAGGATAAACAGTGTAATATGTTTTTAGGTTCTAACATAAAAGCGAAATATGTTAAATCACTTAAATGTAGTTAGTAAAACTGCTAATAATTTTTACCCAAAAAAAACTGCTAATAATTCATCTCTAAATTTTGTGCTCTTAAACAGGGATGTTGAAATCAAATAAAGCATTGTTTTTAATTAGCAATCATCATATTTAGAGCTATTTAAGGCTTTTTATTCTACATTTAGAAGTTAGACAAAACTCATTTCTCCAAGTTAATGTAAAGTCAATAATTCTTTGCTGATATATAACACTTGCTCTTTTAACATTGTCATTGGTCTAATTACAGAACCAATAAAATTACAGTTGTGAACTAATCTAAAAAAAATGCAAAGATCTTTCTCCCAGTAATGGTTTGTGCTTAGAATATGAACAAATTAACTAATTGAATATTACATGTTACTCGATAAATCATCAAAAACACGTTGATAACCAGACAACAAGAATGTGCAGGTTCGGTTTCTCATCTTTGAATGAGGCTATGCCTCGAGTTTTCCCAATCTTCGGTTGAGAATCTCTGGGACACTTAATCCAACTTCAAAGTGTTAATCCTCCCCATTAGAGCGTTAAACGTAATGGAAAATGCATCTTGAAACAAATCAAATTTTGCATTTTGATCTCCATAAACTAACTTTGGCATCAACTCATACACTATGTATCTTCTCATATCATCCCTTTCCTTCAATGGTATTTCCATTAATCTTTCCACCACATTGACCTTCATCGCTCTCACGTCTTCTTGATCTATAAAAACTGAATACTTTGTGTGATCCTCGGGCAAATGCCATGGGTATTGATAGTAAGCCGTATATGGGTCAAAAAGCACAGGGATACACCCTGACACCAATGAGTCAAATACTGATTTCCTAGTAGGGCTATCACCCGGTGGCTGAAGACAAAATTCAGACTCAGTGAATAGCCCTATTAGTGATTGGGGCTCGTCACAGAGCCCTGACTTACAATCGAAGAACTTACAATNTGCATTTTGATCTCCATAAACTAACTTTGGCATCAACTCATACACTATGTATCTTCTCATATCATCCCTTTCCTTCAATGGTATTTCCATTAATCTTTCCACCACATTGACCTTCATCGCTCTCACGTCTTCTTGATCAATAAAAACTGAATACTTTGTGTGATCCTCGGGCAAATGCCATGGGTATTGATAGTAAGCCGTATATGGATCAAAAAGCACAGGGATACACCCTGACACCAATGAGTCAAATACTGATTTCCTAGTAGGGCTATCACCCGGAGGCTGAAGACAAAATTCAGACTCAGTGAATAGCCCTATTAGTGATTGGGGCTCGTCACAGAGCCCTGACTTACAATCAAAGAACTTACAGTGTTCTTCGGTTGTTGATGTGCATTGGTCTATCAGAATAGACCTAATGCTATCTTGGGAGCCAGGACGAGCGGCACCAGCAAAACTGACACGACTTCGTCGGTGTGATGAGATGATCTTGCGTTGCCATGAACGGATGTCATCATCGGATTGTGGGTGAAAATGAGTTGGATGAGGGATAGCGATGTCGTTGACCTCCCATGGCTGTCGTTCGATCATGAGTTTAATTGGGTTTTGCATTTCCTCGACTTCGAGAAACTTAGTGCCCCATTTAGTGTAATCCTTCCTTCTGAAATCCCACGAAATTTTACCCAAAACAAAGACATGATCTTTTCCTAGATTCTTATCCCATGGCTTTTGCATTTCTAACCAGTTTATAAGCTCAAAAGCCAAAGTATCTTTTACTTCAGTTGAAACATTCTTGAAGTGCCATCTCAAGATATCTAATCCACCATAATATGGAACATAAAATAGTTTTGCTTTGTTTTCATCATAAACACGACACGGGTGCTTTAGAACTCGGGAATGGAATATCATTTCCAGGGAGTACTGATGAGTCCGGAACCAACGGCTCCCTAGCTCGGGTATGGGCTCACCCAATGCGTCGTTAGTAAAATACTTGCACATATCGACCCATGGAACCATGTCATGACATTGAGCCACCAAGTCCTTATTGAACTTTGTTGGCAAGTCATAGACATATATACCCCTTCCGTCACAGTGATTGTGATTTTGATTCTGATCTTTTAGCCAAGATCTATGGAATCGTAGTTGTTCTTTAACAGTTTTTTTCGCTTTCTTGATCTCCTCAATCCTATCGTTTTCAGGATTAGAGGTTTCAAGAACAATGTTAGAGACTTCTTTGGAATCACCTTTGACCTCACCCGTTGGGTTTTCCATGACAACTTTAGAAATCTCGTTAGAATCGTCTTTGAGGTCATTTGTGATCTTAACCCCATCATTTCTAACTTTTTCTTCAAGAAAAGTACTCGGCTTTTCTAGAACAGCGTCAGAATCTTCTTTAAGATCACCTTTGAGGTTCCGGTTTACTAAATTTTCATTCACAGGAATCACCAAACGCTTCTCCTCTTCTACTTTTTCTTCAAGAACAGGAACCTTCTTCTCAATCAACTCATTAGAACTAGAATTCATGAACGGAAGATGGAATTCCTCGTTCGGTTGAGTAGTGGCAGAAAGACAGTAGAGGTTGCTAAGCTTACGAGAAGAAACACAAACATGTACAATCCTCCCCGATATATAAGTGGTCGAGGAAGACCATACAAACATCAAAATCATGAAAAATAGAGCAGCCGGTAGAGGATACACGAACCATGCTAAACACGAACCAATACAACCTCTTCTAGGCTCGACCTTCTTTGCTACTTTAGTTTTCCGCTTAGACGCCACAGTCACCATTTTCGCTTCGATAAGATAGTGTCACTGATTTGAATTCATACTTTTCTTCTGAGCTTTTTAAGTAAATATACCATCAAAGAAACATGTGTGCACGTAGAGCTTCAATGCATGATTAATTTGTTTACTTTACTTGCAGGCACGATCTTGATATATATATTTAAACAACTTAAAACGTCAAACCTCAATCATTTGACCAATATACATTGTTCCCCATCATTGCATACATGGAACTTAATATTAAAAAGTATCAACTTTGATCTACCATTTGTTCTAACCCATCAATGACCATAATAAACTTATGATATTGTATAAGCCATTAGATAGTGCATAACAAGTATGGTTAATAAAAGGGTTTTCTAAAGTATTAAATCTTTTTGGTCAGCACTATATCAACCCAACGAGTCCTTATTGGTCAGCAATATCAGGGCTTAAATCTTTTATCATCTTTTCAGAGCCACTCGAGCCAGGGTGTTTGAAATTGCAATTTTCAAGTGAAAAAAAAAATCCGAAAATGCTTATTTTGTGTTGCAATAAGCACTTACTTATACGCACATGTGAGGAAGTGGTTAATTTGCAAGTGCTGAGAAATAAGCATAAGCAGAAGATATGCTCCCTAACATCCTACTAGACATAACGCATCAAGACCGTTAATGGTTGTGTTAACAACATATAAGATATGTGACATTGTGACATGTTAGTTATCTCATCATTCGTAAAAGAAATCTGCATTAGGAAACATTATGCATTGATAGTTGTAATGGTTAACATAAATACTAAATTTAAATTCACCGGGTATAAACCCTTTACCCAAAAAATAAATACTAAATTTACTTACTAAAAAATACAGGGATTTATTAAACGATTAAAAGCGTTAAAGTTCAGAATACGACCTAAACAACAGATTCTTACAATATATCTTATTTGTTTATCAGCATACCATAAGACCAATATTTTAGCCAACTGATGTTTGCAAGATCCTCAGAGCATGCTATCCGTCCTAGCTGGCAGCCTTCGGAAGAAGTTAATCGGGATAGATGGTAAACGATGGCGAAACCTTGGGTGCCTCATCATGTAAATCCCGATCAAAGCTGCAATCGCTTGAAATGGTGTCACATACAACACAACTGCTGCAATTAAACAGAATGTAACAAAGATAGCAGTGGCTCGAGGATCCCTCCAGCTCAGCAGTGACTGCATCCGTTCCCCTTGGGTAGCAATGTCCCCAATCACAGTTTGTATTCTCCCAGCCACACTTCGTAAACGGTCATACCTCATTCTCACCAAATCCGGATTCTTACTCGTTGGGAATGTATCAAATTCCTCGTCCAGCTCATCCGGGTGGACCCCTTCAGCTTGTGAAATCTTTGTGTTCATGTGAGGTGGATAACGAGGTCGATACCTAAAGTTCCAAATCCCGATCAAGAACATGTAAAGAAACACTGTCGGTAAGATCAGTTCCGGGAAGCAAACAAGCATTAAGAAAAGTACATGAACAAGGACTGTGGTGATCGGGTTCCTCCACATACAAATATCACCAAACCACTTCCCAACAGCAAATACTGGTGCAAAAATCGTCATTAGCCTGAAAAAGTTTGCTTTGCTACGGCGCATACTCCATAAATGTGAATCAGCATCAGACATATACTCAACCACTTCCCTCCGAAGTGGTGGCTCAGCTCGACCTAGCCGAGCCGCCACTATCTGGACAGCTTGGTGTCGCAACATGTCAAGTTGCATGACACTAAACGGTCGAACATAATGCATTTTTGGTAATAAGGGTCGGGTATAAGTATAAAGCATGTTGACAAAATTTGTGCACGAGAAACGGATTGCTAGATGTACTTCACCCATTTTCTTAACTCCATTCGGCATTAACACAAGTAACGGGTAAGAATGTGTATAAACCCGACCCGCTTCAAGTGTCGAAATACGGATCCTGACTTTCCCGATTCTTAGGTCTTTACTATTTGCACCCTTGTCACCGAGCTGGCTGTTATCGAAAACACCAACAGTGAGAACCGTTGCAGTATCAAACACTTCCCATGTATACTGCTCGTTATACTTGGGACTCAAATTGTCGACTATGGTTCGGGTTCTGACCCATTTATGCCCATATTTCGCTACACAATAAGTATCCGATGTCCCTCTTCCATCTCGTGTTTTCATCGGATGTAGTCCAACAGCATTCAGAATCCCGAGTTCCAAAACCCCGATTGTCGGTTTCCAAAGCTGCTTTGCAGTTGGTCTAAGATCACTACTATAGTGAGTCGACTCGTCAAGAACATGGTAACCACCATCTAAACAGATCCTAAGATGAATTCTCATAGAAAATTTATCTTTCTTCAACTGATCGACATCAACAGCAACTGGTTTTTCCAAATTAAACCATCGAGAATGGATGATTCGATCATCGGCCCGTTTTTCGATCATGTTTAATGGTATAATCGTTCTCCCAATAACCTCTTCTTTTCCTGGACCCACACGGTCCTCCACCGAGAGGATCAAATGATCCTCAAAAGGCTCAGCAGCAACAAACAATAAATCCTCGTTCCATAAAGGGTTTAAGGAGCGAGCTTGCACTGTCTTCGTTTTCATAACCTGGTTCCCTATATGAGCTTTCACATAAGCATCAGGGAAACGAGACTTATCGGCTGGAGCCAAGTCCTGAGCCTCAACCACATTGACTCGAACATACCATAGCCGTGGTGCTTGATAGACCTTTGACCGTATCAGCGTCGATGCAGCTCCCGAACTGTCAACCGGGGTGGCTGCATCGGAGTGCCAGGCATCAGGAAAAGCTTCGTCAGCTTGAGTCCCGATCCATACTGCAAGCATGAGCTCACTCTTTATCCTGTCCCCGTGCTTGTCTTCAAGCCGATACCATTGTGGAGCTAAAGGACTATCAGGTGGGACACGTAATGGAACCTCGTTTAGGTCAAACCTCACAAACCCCACGAAATCATCTTTGAGTAGATCCTTATCTTTGACCACAACTTCAAGTACTGATGCCTGCATCCTCTCCCTCGAGAATGCGAAAACAATATTCCACATTGGGTTTTGGTTTTTCTCGATATGTCTAGTAACACCTTTATAGTTCCCAATCCTGACCTCAACATACGGATCAAGACTTCCAGTTAAATCCATATGAGGAAGATCACGAGCCTTAACAACCCGTACAAACAAGAAATGCATCTTTTCAACAAGATCATAAGTTGAAGAAGCTTTATCAGTATGAAGGACCCGTCCACCCACAACTCTCCCACCTCCCAGATACGGGCTAGTTTCTTTAAGTGCATAGTCAACGGGCTGAGACGCAGACTCTGAGTACATCCGAACAAGTTTAGGAGGCGGTGGTGGTGGGTTGGATTTTATTTGTTCATACCCGTATCTCTGCATAGGTGGTGGGGCCGCTGGGATCGCAGTGTTGGCAGGAGCTTGAGTCTGATGAGGTAAATGATGAAATGTGTGCCTCACCTCGCTTTTTTTGACGGGCTCTTTAACAGATTTGAGTTTTGTTTCAGCTTCTCGGGCCATGTTAACAACCGGCACAGACGACTTTAATGTCGGGTCGTCAGTTATATAGACTTTAAGCCCGAGCTCACCTCTTACACGAGAAAATATTCCACGTTTCTCCAAAGGGTAGTGCAAGACAACAGCATCTGAATATGGAACAAACGAAGTACCAGTTATGGAAACTTTACCGAGAAAGGACCTTGAATTGTTGCCTTTGACATTGTTGTAGACGAAGGCATCAAGCGTGAGATTTGGGAGGATTGAAGGGTCGGAAATATTGAAGTAGAAGCTCTCATCCCAAACAGGGTCCAGGTCTTTTTCCTTAACTGATGTGCGGTACTTTTGACCATCGAAAAAGAGCTCAACAAATGCACTTGATGAACCTTGACCATCTTTTGGGAGAAGGTTGTGGGCCCCTGCTACATCTACCCCGAGCCTAAGGTTCATATTTATTCAACGAACGGTGAAATTTAAATAGAGATATGACCCAGTTTAACCTGAAAACATAAAAAGGACACAAGTTTAAGAAGCGAAAACATAAACATTTCAAGATCCATGACAATTTGCAAATTCTGATATCAGTCTAAAATAGTCTTACGACAAGGGTAAAGTAGTCTTCTGTAAATCTGCTATCAAACTAGAATATCAAATAATAAAAAATCTAAGCAACAACCATACATGTAAGCTGCCATACAACATAGATACTATGTACCTATTGTCTAACAAATACTAGAATTTTTCTTCACACGGAAGAATTCACGATCGTAAAGGAAAATGATTAAAATGCCCCTCTGTCTAATAGAGCGGATAAACAAAGAAGAGCCTTGATCGAACATATACTAAATGGTCCAGAAAAAAAAGCATGCATATGTCTAACATCTATCCGCTACACAACTACACAAGTACACATATGCATTATCGTGATAATGAATGATCAAAAACCATAATAACTGCCTTAACGTCTAGGATAGTTTTCAAAAATAGAACTTTCCAACCTTTAGGATCCAAATTTAATTATTTTTCTTTTATCTGACTTAGACATCTCTGGAGGAATCATCACCATCTTATGTTGGTACAAGATCTAGATCTTTAAGAAAAGGTTAAACTTTTAATCAATGTACTTTGCTAATCTAACTTTTAGCAAAGGTCCATGAACTTTAATCAATTTTTTATTTACTTAAATATAATATTATATCAAGATCTAACAAGTACAAACTACACTAGCTGAAAGTTAAAGTAAAGGGTCCCTAAATTGAAGCTAAAGACACATGACACTTTGACTGTTCACCACATGTATCACAAGATATAGAGAAAACAATAGTAATAAGATGATCACACATTCACACCATAAGACAAAATTACAGAAAGTTAATCATCACAAAAACAAATCATAATCCTTAAAAAAAAAGGACATTCACTTTAATCATTTGCTACAAAAGTTATAAGATTCTTAAGGAGATTCTTCATATTTAAACATAATATGAAGAATGATTTTTGATCATTTTGACATTAACATGAAAAATCAAAAGCCAAAAAACTTTTAAGATTCTTAAGATTTAAACATATTAAAAGGGATCTCACAAAAAGCCAAATCATGTTATACAAAAAACACATTTTTATCACTTCTTAAAATTGCATACAATAATCAAAGGCCAAACAAGCTAGATTCTTGGATGACATTGGATTCTTTTAAAGGTTTGAAGTAAAATTCACATAGATCCAAAATAAAAGGTACTCACTTTTAACAGTTTGCAAATTAAGGAAATATCATATATATACAGACATCAGATGCAACAAAAATTCAAGATTCTAGGATGTGTTCATTTAAACACAATAAAATTGTAAGTTTGTAACTAATGTACAACACATCACTAATTGATTAAACAATAATCACAAATTTCTAAGTTACACCAAAAATCAAGAACAACAAGCTTTTTAAAATAGTTTATATCCCACAAAAGTTGGATCTCAGTTGACTAAATTAAACTAGTAACTAAAACATCAATATTTGTTTTATATTAACAAAAATTAAACTGTAAATAGTGAATAAAAGAGATACTAAATCACTCAGTACCCAACAAAAACCTAGATCTTAATTAGCTAAGCTAACAATGAAGAACAAACTCAAGATACTTTTGTTTAGCAACAAAAATGGAAAATTTATAAACAAGCTTTTTATAGAAATTAATGCATCAAAATTTAAACCCACACAAACCCAGATCTCAAATAGCTCACATTAACTAACAAAGTCAAGATTCATTATTTTCAAAAAAATAAAAATGCACACTTTAACAATTTTATTAAAAAAATAAAACACCATATCCAAATCAAGAAAATATTATTTAAAAGATTTTTAAACATTTATACTTACATAATGGGCTATTCACAATATTGCTTAATATTATAACCACATTAACATAAACCCCACAAAACTTTAGATCTCAAGTAGCTTAAAAATGGTCAACTTTATAAGAATGGGCTTAACATAATAATGCTTAACATTAAGCTACATTAACATAAACCCCACAATGCCTTAGATCTCATATGTTTCATAAGCAAATAATGACTTCAAATAATGAGCTAAAAAAGTACTCATAGTAAAAAGAAAACTACCTGAGTTTTAAGAAATGAAGCACCACTAAAAAAATGGATTGTAAGCCAAAATGTGACAGGCTTTTAAATTAGTACTAGCTTGAAGCCAAAAGAGAAGAAGTGGAGATAGAGAGAGAGAAATGTAGCAAGATTTGCAATGTGTTTGTTTTTATAAAAGAAAATGTTTGAATAAATAATAATGTTGAGAAGTGAGCGCCATTAGAAGTGTTTTTTGCTAGTTTAGTTTAGATTTCATTGCACTTAAAAAGAGGTGGTACTTTTAATATGACGTGGATGGTAGATTTGGTTTGGTGTGGAGGACCATAGGGGAAAGAGTGTGGATCTACCTTTGACTGCATTTGTCATTATCATATGGCCCAATTTTTTGTTTGATAATTGCATGGCATGTAACGTTTTATTTTAAACGGTTAATTTTATATATCACTTTACTTTCACCATTAGTGATTCATGAATTGTCTTATATATTGGCTTGGCAAATATCTTTCAGTCTCCGATCGATGCTTTTTTAATGGTCTACTTGTGGTGAACATTCTTTTCTGGTGTTCTACTGGTTACCTCATGCATGAAGGCTTTAGGCCATAAGTTTTACGTGCTTTGTCACAATAACAAGTCCAATATGAGGGGTACACACGTTCCTAAGCCCCCCACATGCCCAACGGGGGCCCTCGCCCTCACCCCATAAGGAATCCATTTGTTGGGGATCGGAAGAAACTAGCCAACAAGTTATCTTATGAGAGTATAGTAATGGAACTAAAATGATGGTTGATTTTCCACAATGCTACTACCATTGCTTCAAGTAACTATCAATATAGTACTAGTTCGTATCTATATCAAAAATTTAATTATTTGTTGCTCACAACACGCTACACGGAAACATCAATACAATGAATGAGCAATTCTATTTCCTATCCGTAGCATTGCTTTGCTATTACATTTCACTTTCTCTATTATTATATCACAATAGGTACAATGATACGTAGTAATTAATAAGCCTTGTCGTTGTGGTTCAAAATAACCAAAAAAAAAAAAAAAAAAAAAAAAAAAAAAAAAAAAAAAAAAATAAAAAAAAAAAAAAAAAAAAAAAAAAAAAAAAA
>LBNU01000530.1:33844-47783 GCA_014162995.1 Artemisia annua
TTTTTTTTTTTTTTTTTTTTTTTTTTTTTTTTTTTTTTATGTTTGCAAATGAAATTTAATTATAAGTTTGCAAGGTATCACCATTTTGTTTTTATTATTAAAGGCCTTAATATTAGTCGTTACGTCAAATGTGTAGAAACGTAGAGGGGAGGGGTGAATACGTTTCTATTTAAAACTTAAAAGGTTTCGTATCAAATTCCTGATCAAGTGAGACTAAATATGAATAGTAGTTATGTCACTTATAACAAACATATATGTCACTCAATAACAAGTATACAGGCCATCACGTAAACATAAGCTTAACACGAGGTTTAAAAGTATTTGGTAAATTTTGATTGCACTAGGTACGGTCCCTAATATGCACCGACGGTCCCTTAAATGTTGGGGACCGCCGCCAGTGGGCATGTCTTATGTGATTAATTATGTATTTGCATTTTTTAGTTGTTTTAGTTTATATCTCAAGCATAATCACAATCTAAACAACAAGCTACACAAACACAATTTTAAATGCAAAAAGATAAAAGCAAGAAAGGTAAGTAAAGAGAAGAGAAGACGCAAACCAGACACGGTGATTTATAGTGGTTCGGCACGAACCACCTCTTCGTCCTACTCCATTCCCTGAGTACCACACTTGAGAGTTACTTCACTAGTCAACACGCTCCTTAAAGGCGGAACAAACCATACACAAGCTTACACCAAGTTTACCGACACTAAGCGGAATGTCGAGTCCTAATCCTAGCTAGAACCAATCTACACAAAGACCCACGTAGCCACCAGAACAAGCACTCTTGTCCTCCTAGATCGACACACAATCTAGGTCTTCACACGGACGATCACCCTGTCCACTTCTTCATACGAACGAGCACTCCTGTTCACTTGAATCTTCACCCGATTCAAGCCTTCACACACAGACTTTACTAAGTCCCAATCTTCACACTAGAACTACACTAAGTCCTAGTCTTCACTTCTTGGACTCACACCAAGTCCAAGTCTTCACACACCTAGACACCAACTTATACATTTTAACATAACAAACCTAATCATGACTCACACACAAGTCAGGTCTACTAATATACATAAGAGAGAGTTTGGAGGAAGAAAAGAATCGTAACATAAGTTACGTGTGTGTGGACTACATTATAACCCTTCGATTTTTGACGACTTCGAGTGTTCTTGTCTTGCACATGAGGGAGGAAGGAAGGAGAGAAAGAAAGAATCACATTTAAACAAGATTCAAGCAAGTTAATTTGATCAAAGAAAGGATTGAGAAAGACCAGAAAGTTTTGTGCTAAAGAGGGTTGAGTTTTTCTGTGGAAAATGGCCCAGTATTTATAGACAGCTCGAGGAGTGGGGGAACGGTCCCTTAAACATTGGACGGTCCCTTATATTTAAGGGACATTCTCGACAGTTTTTGTCCTTTAGTGGTAAAATGTTATCTGGTGAAATTTTATCTGGTTTGGGTGGGAAAAATAGTTGTTTGGGATTTGAAATTCAAATTTTAAATTTATTTTTCTTGTTAAAACGTTTCTCTATAAATACAAAAATAATTTGTCTAATTTATTTTTGTAAAAATATTTTGTCACATTTATAAAAATGTGAGGTTTAAGGACAAAAATAATTCTTTGATCACTTAACAAGTTTGAAGTATTGTTTGTACATACCTTAAGTGATTCAGACTTGAGCCGTTGAGAGATGTTGTGCGTTCCGGCATTGATGATTTGTGTAAACGAGTAACTTGTGCAATTTACGTTATGTATTACAAGTTACATGTTTGTTAACATTAAAACATGAAGACATTGTATAGATTACACGTCATAACGTTTGCACTAACAAAATGCTAAAAGGATTTTTGATCAAAACGAAGTTTGTCAAGATGGACACGATGGTTGTAATACCCCCAATTTCAATGTACGCAGCGGAATTCAAACTGGGTGTTACTCGACGGCTCAACAGTTATAACAATAGAAAACGAACTCCAGTTGAGTCGTTTTAAAACATTTATCATTCGAATTTATATAAATATCAGAATTTACAAAAATGAGGTCCCAGTAGTGTCACGATTTACAAATTACATTAAATAAGTTTTCGAATGATAATAAAATTTTATAGCCTTCTTGAGTATCCGTGCTCCTCCGTGCCAACCTCGATCATTATTGACCTGAGATACATGCTTAAAACAGTCAACACAAAGGTTGGTGAATTCATAGATTTTGTAGTTAAGTTGTTGAATACAATATTCGTAGTGTGAGCTATAGACTCACACTCATAGTTGAAAACAAAACAGTTATTATTGTACTAAGCTCATGACAACCAAAACGTTAACAGTGTATCAATAGAAATTGATATAATAGTAATAGTGGCCCTAGTAGGTAATTTGCCGTTATACCTAGAGTTCTCAAATAGAGTGCGTTTGTTTGCCAGGTCTTGGTCAAACAAACGGGATTCGTCAATCTCGATAGATTTATCCACATTATTCGCGTTCACTCGCTCGTGATTAATGGTTCATGATATAGGGACTTCGAACATGGCAATCGGTTACTTAGTGTCAATAAAACATTCAGATATAGCATACAGTTTCAAAGCAATGTGTTCCGTTTAAAAATAGCATGTATCCCCCCAAAGGGTTTGTAAAACAATTAAGAAGTAGAAAGTGGGGCTATGAACTCACCGTGAGTTATGTAGTGAGTAGTGAAAATGGTAGTCGAGTCGTGAAAGTCTCTACGAGCAACCTATAATAGAATGTTGCGACTTAGGTTGGATCAATGTCTAAGAAAACATACACGTACCTATATATGTCTTTATATTGATCATGATGTAGTACTTGGTAGATTGTGTATATCGTTTTATAGAAACGACTTATGAAACATGTTTAGTTTATATATCTTGTACTACCGTTTGGGCCATCATAATTCAGAGGTCATGTAGTAAACGTTCGAGGAGCTAGGACACTTTAATTCATAAATCCAGTAACTCTTAGATCCGTTTACCTAAATGAACCCCTCGCATGAAGTTCCCTAGTGTTGTAGCATTTGAGATGAAAAGTATATGTTTTTGGTCGTTATACTTAACAACTGTCTTACCATTCAACCATCTTACCATTTGAAGCATAAAACTGCCTTCATTTGGCGTTTTTAAACAGAGTTACCTTTTGGTAGACGTAAAACATCATTCCGGACAACTTTCGTGTTTTAACTTTTCGATGAATCGGACCCGAAGGGCCTCAAAAAATCCGAAATTTGAGCAGTAAGCAGTTTGGCAGATTCGGTTTTTCAGTTTCGCTAATTTCTTTTGAGTTGAGTTATTTAAAAAACCAAACATTCCTCACATACCAAGGGACTCATCTCCACCATCCATCTAAAAAGAAATCAATGGTTGAGATTAAAAGCATTTAATATTTCACCCATTTTTTATAATTTAATTATCTCTTAAACCGTTAATCGTTAAGCGAAAATAATTATACCATCGCGATGAGCATTTAATTATCTTTCTATAGATATGCATTGTGATATACTTTCGACAAAAAAAAAATTTTCGTTTTTTTCACGTTTTTTTTCGTGGCCGAAAAATATCATATGTGATATATCATATATGATATTACATATCATATATGATATATCATATATGATATTGCATATCATATATGATATGTAATATCATATATGATATATCATATGTGATTTTTTCGGCCACGAAAAAAAACGTGAAAAAAACGAAAAAATTTTTTTTGTCGAAAGTATATCACAATGCATATCTATAGAAAGATAATTAAATGCTCGTCGTAACGGTATATTTTTTTTCGCTTAACGATTAACGGTTTGAAAGATATTAATATTTGAAAAAAGAGGATGAAAGTGGGTTTTTTAAATTGTTGGGATTAATCTCATCCATTAGATCAAATAAAGATGGAGGGGAGAATGGTGGAGATTAGTCCCTTGGTATGTAAAAAATATTTGGTTCTCAAATGATCTTATATCATTTCTTTTTTGTCATAACTTTTAACTCGTTTATCCGTTTAGGATGATTCAAATTGCTAAGTTTTTCTTATAAGATCCTCTATAATAGTAGGTTATCTATCCAAGGTCATGGCTATTCTAGTTTGGTTGTTTTTCATAGCATAAGACACTAGTTTACTTGTTCACTTACATAAGTTAACATATAAGCCTTCTCAACTTGTTTTAAGGGTTTTATACATCATGAATTCAATATAATGACCATATATAGCATGGATTAATTAGGAGAAATATGTAAATGATGTAGAGCAAGAGTGGGGGTTAGTCTTTCTTACAACTTTTGGCTTTTTATAAGAAAGAAAATCTAGGATCAAAGAACTAAAACAAGGACTTAGAACTAGGACTTTGAGCAATCTCCCACACCTTAGCAATCCTTCTACACTCTTTTATTCTTGAAGGACTTGGTGATGAGATTTTTAGATGACTTGAGTAGATTTAAACTCAAGAAAAATCACCTAAACTTGCAAGGATTTGATGTAGCTTTCTTTGGCCTTTAATTTCTCTTGGAATACTTGAAGTAAAACTTGAATGAAGAGTGTTTGTGTTTGCTTTGTGTTGTGAATGACTACAAGAGTGGGAGGAGGGGGTTTAATAGTGTCTTGAGGAGGTTAGGAATGCATGAGTCATAAGCCTTGTTAGCTAAGGAAGGCATGTGTTGCAAGATTAAGGAAACTTAGTTACTAAGTTAGTAGATGTGTAACAAATCTATCTAGATCAATTCTAACCATTCCATGTGACCTACTTAGTCACCAAAAATGCCACCTATGGATATTTTGAGGAGGTTAATAGTTTCAAATAATTATCTTGGCTTTACAGAGTGAGTTTTGGTCCCGGTAATCACTAACTGTAAGCCGTTAAGTCAAGAAACTTAAAACCGGGTATCCTAAAAATATGAAACTTATAAAAATGATTAAACTTATTAATATAACCTATCTTAGCATATTAGATGAGTGGGAAGTTTTATCGGGGTGCTTAATTGTCTTAAAAACCTAAAATCGTAGGCTTAAAACACGTAAAACGCGTAAAACGCAAAACCGAAAAATGTAAAATTCCAAAACTCATGAAAATGTCGTAAGTTGTGAAAAACACATATTTCTCTTGTTTGTAATGTTGTATGGACATATCAGGATGCCTAAATGTCATTTAAACCTAAACAAAAAATTAAGACATGGTTTCGTGAAATTTTGCAAAAATGATCCGACGAGTGTCAAACTCTCGAGTTATCATGAAAATAGGTTAACTTATAAGAATGTAGAACAAAATTTTCAGGAGTGAATAGTAAAAATGAATAGTAACCCGAAAATGCGAATTATTACGATGGTCATATCATTGGCTCGGTTGTTGTCCTAATTATGAGACGAAAGAAACAATTGTAGCATTTGCTTTGGGTGTGGAGACCTTTAATGAGACATCTCTTCCGGATTCCTATACAAAGTTATGAAAATACTAGACTTCTCGTCGGCTTTAAGCTGGAAAGCTTTGTGTGATATCACATGTTGAAGATCGTGTTTGTGTGATATCACATGATGAATGAGTATATAGGATAGCCGATTCATTGATTAAACATATACTTACACTACATTATGCTATTGAAAAATCATTTGGGTTCACGTTAAATAATGAGTTCCTTTTTGTAGATAATGAGGATTGTCTAGCTTTGTATGATCCAATCAAAACGTTAAATCCTTTTGGGTTATGGCTATGCTCCTAGGAAAAACCAATAGTCTAGTTTGGGTACCGCCCGCTAAGCATGGAGTTGATATCTCTCTTTAACACAATTTGAGAAGAAGGATTTCAAGGAAGTTACTAACAATCAAAAAACAATGGCTACATGTGTTAGAATTTTATAACCATGACTATCATATTATTAATAATATCATGTAGCACATATTGCGGAAGCTATGGATCTAGTATAACACATAATAGTTAACCAAAACATAAAGAAAACGTACCGTATGCAATTCTTGATTCTTGAACTATGAAAATAATAGATCTATGATAAACCCCTTACCGTTTTGTTTATCGATCTCTTGATAACAACAATAGTGTGTTGTTACCTCGTTCTTGTACACACAAACTAATAATGAATAAAAGAGATTGCAAAGATCTTTAAAACACTTTTGTTTGTAAACCAAAAATCGAAACCCTAAGGGTTTGTGGGTGTTCGATCGGCCACAAGGAAAAGAAAGAAAAGAAAAGCTTTAGGGTTATGTGTGTGTGTGCACAAAAGGTGAGAAACAAATAACCCTAGGCTTTGCATATATACTAGATGAATCTTGGAAGACAAGTTGGATGTGGTTTGGGTTTCCCCACCCCTTGCACGACCGGCCTAGGAGTCCCAAGAGGGATTCTAGATCCTTCTTGGCTCCTATTTTCATCCTAGTCCTTTTCGTTTCCTTTTAACGATAGTTAGTCCTTAACCTTAATAACTAACGACCGTTAAGTCCATTAAGTGTTTAAATAATAATTATATACATAACATTTAATATAATTATTATTATACTTTTATTCTCGTTTGTATTGTGTGCAATCCCGAGGTCTCGGGTTCGATACTAGACATTTAACGTGTTAATATTTAACCATATTTCAACAGCTCCCACTTGGTTATCTATTAACAGTAAAATGACATTGGTTGGCGTCTTGCAACACTCCAATGCCCCTAGTTTGACTCGAGCTAGGTTTCCTGGAAAACCTTTAACGATTCATCGTTATTATTATCCTTTTGTTTCTAATACTATATTAATAAAGAAATTAATCTTTATTAAATTTCAGTTTCTCGTATGTTAATGATTGAACAAAATTACCAAAACATCTGAACGTATTCCAGATAGTCTTTGGGCATGGCCACGCAAATATTTTGTCAATCCTACTAGTGGCCCAACAGTATTAAACTTCAAAACAAATTTGAAGGAACAAATCCTTTCTTGACTACAAGACTAACCCATGAACTTAGCAATACTTCTGAAAACAACCCTAATAACTACCAGTTACGGTTAGCGGTAGATTGCTCCACAAAAATGCACTACATCCATGACTCTTATCTGGTATCTCAAGTCCGAGGATAACTATTTATGATTTACTTAAATATAAGTAAAGTCATGTAGTTGGGATAAGTCCTATATTCAATTCATTGAATATCATGTGAAATTGGTATGACTACGCATCAATATACTTTCAAGTATATTCTAACCAATACTCAAATTTGTCTTAGTTTAATGATATTCCCATATCATTAACCGACAACGGACAATTTAGAATAATAAAATTATTCAAGGATTTAAAAATGCAAAAACAGGATATATTATTAAGACAATGTAAATAAACATAATCAATACTTTATTTCATTAAAATTAATAATCGTACATTACATCCTTTATCCAAATACTAATCACAAATGGGCATGAAACTTTCAGCCTTATGAAGACCTATTCCTTCAGCTAGCTTATAAAGCTTAGTGCCAGGTAGAGCTTTCGTCAATACGTCTGCTAAGTTATCATCTGTGTGAACTTTGTGTAAATCGATCTCTCCAATATCCACTTGCTCACGTACGTAGTGATATTTGATCGGGAAATGTCTGGTGCCCCTCATGAGTCCAGGTTCATGAGCAAATGTTATTGCAGCTGAATTGTCGCAATACATTTTTATAGGTCGTTGGATCGATGGCATAACTCCAAGCCCCGAAACGAACTTCCTAATCCAGACGGCTTCCATTGCAGCTTCTGAAGCAGCTATGTACTCACTTTCTGTTGCAGACATCGCTAATGTACTCTGCTTCTTGCTCCTCCAATCCACAGCTCCTCCATTAATGACAAGACATAACCCGTCTGAGACTTCGTATCATCCTTATCACCTTTCCATGAAGCATCGCAGTAACCTGTAACATCAATTTCTGCATTTGGATCTGGATTTCCCCCATAAACTAAGAACATATCTTTAGTAGCCCTAAGGTACTTAAGAATATTCTTAACAGCAGTCCAGTGAGCTTCACCTGGATTTTGCTGATATCGACTGGTTAAGTTCTGAGCAAATGCCACATCTGGCCTTGTGCTTTTCACCGCATACATAATAGATCCCACAGCCGAAGCATAAGGAACTTTCTTCATGCGTTGCACCTCTGCAGGTGTTGAAGCACCAACTTTGCTATTCAAGCCATGATGTTCTTGCATTGGCAAATATCCCTTCTTGGAATTTTGCATATTGAATCTCTTCAATATTTTATCAATGTAAGCACTTTGGCTTAATCCAATTAATCGCTGAGATCTATCTCTATATATCTTAATTCCCAGAATGAATGCAGCTTCCCCTAAATCTTTCATAGAAAAACACTTTCCAAGATATGCCTTGACTTTCTGCAAACTTGGAATGTCTTTTCCCATGATCAATATGTCATCAACATATAAAATAAGGAAAATTACATCACTCCCACTAGCTTTGTGATATACACATGGCTCATCAAGATTTTGAGTGAATCCAAACTTCTTGATTTCACTACCAATTCTCTTATTCCATTGCCGTGATGCTTGCTTCAATCCATAAATGGATCTTTGAAGCTTGCATACACGCTTTGGAAAATCTGGATTCACAAACCCCTCAGGCTGCGCCATATAGATGTCCTCATCTAGGCGACCATTTAAGAAGGCGGTTTTGACATCCATTTGCCAAATCTCATAATCATAGTATGCCGCTATAGCTATAAGAATCCTAATAGCCCTAATATCAGCTACAAGAGAAAAGGTCTCCTCGTAGTCAACACCAAACGTTTGTGTAAACCCTTGAGCTACCAAACGGGCTTTATAGGTGTGTACAATGTCATCCATATCATTCTTTTTCTTGTAGAGCCATTTACTCCCAACTGCCTTGGCACCGGGAGGAAGGTCTACTTTTATCCAGACTTCATTATCACGCATGGATTGCATTTCCCCATTCATAGAAACTTGCCATTTTTCCTTTTCAGGACCATTCATGGCAGCCCTATAACTAGTAGGTTCATCAAGATCCCCTAGTATAGTTTGATCACACTCTACGTTAAGACATAGGCAATCAGGTGCTCTCACAGTCCTTATAGATCTGCGAATGGGAACCACCTCAACTTCAGGTGGAGGACCCAGACTATCTGGTTCTTCAGGAAGTTGACTAGTGTTTTCAGAAGGTAATGCATCAACCTGATCGTCTTCCAGATCATATACCCTCCCACTTAATTCTTGAGATATGAGTTCCTTTTCCAAGAAATCTCCATACCTAGCAACGAATACTTTGTTCTCAGGGGGGTAATAAAAGTAATAACCCATCGTTTCCTTTGGGTATCCTACGAAGATGCACTTCACAGCTCTTTGTTGGAGTTTATCTGCTGAGTCACGTTTAACATACGCCTCGCAGCCCCAGACCTTTAGATAAGACAAGTTAGGAGCTTTTCCAGTCCATAACTCATATGGCGTCTTATCAACCTTCTTTGTGGGAACCATATTAAGAATGTGAACAGCAGACTCCAAGGCATAATCCCAAAATGAGAAGGGAAGAGTTGTTAGATTAAACATAGATCGTATCATATCTTGCAATGTACGATTTCTTCTCTCAGATACACCATTTTGTTGTGGAGTATATGGAGAAGTAAGGTGCTGGACAATTCCTTCCTTAGCTAGATAATCTATGAACTCTTGACTCAGGTATTCACCACCTCTATCGGATCGAAGAGCTTTAATCTTTTTTCCAAGTTGCAACTCTACTTCTGCTTTAAACACTTTGAATGTTTCAAAGACCTCATGTTTATGTTTAAGTAAATAAACATAACCATAACGACTATAATCATCCGTAAATGTTAAGAAGTAGCTAGCACCTCTTCTTGACACATGTCTAAGTGGTCCACACACATCTGTGTGAATAAGACCAAGTAGATCAGAAGCCCTTTCAATACAACTTTTAAAAGGTTTCTTTGTCATCTTCCCAGCAATACAAGATTCGCATTTATCAAATGATTCATCATTGATCTTTTCTAAAAGCCCATCGTGTTGCAGCTTTTCCTTGCGAGTCTTGCCAATGTGAGCAAGTCGACAATGCCAAAGATAAGACGAATCCAGACCTTTCTTGATTCTCTTATGGTTGATGCTATACATTGAATTATTATTAAAAGCATTATCATTATCATTCATGTCCAACTCAAAAATGCCATTCACAGCAATAGCATTAAAATAAAATACACCATTTAAAGAATTGCATATATGAATACCACAGCCCCTATCATATACCCATGAATTCAATTTTTGAGATAGAGAAAATAATTCAATAATAAAGAACGCACCTGATGAGCTAGGGGTACTAGCTTCACTCTTTTGCCTCTTTAGTCGCAAGTCATTGATGTAGAGCGCACAATTACGTTTCCAGTGCCCTAGTTGATGACAATGGTGACAAGCCTGTTCCTTCTTGTTGGGAGGATTCACCTTGTTCTTCTTGGGTTGGTTTTGATTCACCTTAGGATTTGGTTGATAGGCCAAAACCTGCTTGCCTTTATCAGCCACACCCTTACCCTTGTTCACATGCGATTTTTTCTGGATCCTACCTCCTTGAATTGCCAACACTTGCGGAGTAGGTGCCTTGCCTTTAGCTGGTAGATGCTTCTCATAGTCAACAAGCAATGCGAGTAACTCTGAGACTGTCTTCCCCGAGCAGTGCATGTTGAAGTTCTATACAAAACCAACAAAGTCCTTGTTAAGGGACCTATTGATTAAGTGAACTTGAACATTGTCGGGGTAACCAAATCCGACCCTGTGAAGTTGATCAAAGAATTCTCTCATCTCATTCACATAGTCTTCAACTGGTTTACCATCACCATGCTTGCAGTTGTGTAATTTGTCAAGTGACTCATACAATTCAACTGCAGGAGATTTCTCATAAGCCTTCTTGAGCTCATTGATCATGTCGTATGGAAAATAATACTCAAACTTCTTTTGCATTATTGGATCCATACTTTGAAGCATTAAGCACCCAATTTCATTGTACTTAGCATGCTCCACTCTCCATTCCTCTTTGGCTGCATCAGTAGCGGTCGCAGCAGGTTCCTCAAGGCAAGCCGTATTCAAGTAATTGAGCTTACCAGTCGCTCTCAAGACAATTCTGAGTGATCAGTGCCAATCATTGAAGTTTTTCCCACTCAATTTGGCTCTTTCAAGATGGCTCTTGAAAGCAGCATACACGGAGTTATCGGGTTGAGCCATTTCTACAGAAAAAGTTCAAACATTAGTATTTTCGATAATGAAAATATTTTCAAGAAAACAGAATACCCATGGATATATTCATATAACCAAATTAGTTTCTTGAAAACCTAGGATCCAACTTTTCATAATTTCACTACATAATAGTGAAAGTACAAAAGATGATAATCTGTCGTACAATAATTGGCAAACAATTTTCCAATTCCTAGATGATTTATGGGATTTACTTCAAGTTGATTCATCAACTTGCCATGTAAGCATGTTTCATCCCATCTCATGCCTTAAGTTCTAGGTCTCACGCATCAACTTAATTAAGTCGTCTAACTTAGAAACTGCAAATTATCCATGTGAGGTCTCACGATAACTCGGAAATTTGCCTTGTCATTAATCTTTGGCCTAGGTCTCACGCATACCAAAGAATAACTCCAAGTGTCCCTTATAGTTAGATGGCATGTAACTTAAATATTTTAGGGTATTTAATTTTGATGTGATAATAAAAAACATGTATAAAGATGCATGCACTCATCTTCATAACATTAGGTTTTCAAAACAATTTTTATTACCAATTCGCAAGATAAAGTTAAAAGCTTTTGTTTGAGGTATTGGGTTCACCAATTAGAGAAGAACCTTCAATTATCATCCACCGAAGTGGAATTGAGGTAAATCACCCTTAAGATGATATTGTACATCCAATGGTGATGTAAGTAAGACGTCTTTAACGAACTCATAAGTGCATGGAAACCAAAGGTAGACTCTAGGCTCTTTCCAAACCTTGTTTCCATCACTATGAATTAGCTAAAAAAAGACTTACTTGCAATACCATATGTACAAAAACATCAATCAAACCAAAAGTTTATAACTTTCATCTTAAAAACATATTAAAAACTTTTACAATACAAATCTCATCGCGAGGATGCATTTAACGCATTACGGCATGTAAGGCCAACCCCTAAGTATGACACATAAGATTTCGTAGTGTAAAGTTCTTAATAATAATTATGTTTCACCATTATTAGTCCAATTAATTTTCTTTTCAAAATCACCCTTGTTATTGCTTACACTTTTGTTAAACACATAACATATAAACAAGTAATTTTAAAAGAAAACAAATACACAACTAATAAATAATTAAAAGATGAAACAATTAGCCACATGCAAACTTAATTAGATAAACCCTAATTAAATCAATTCTAGGTTTACATATGCGTATAATTAATTAAGACCCTCTCCTTCAATGGAAGGTAGACGTGCATACATTGACGAATCAATTGTAGGGGTCATGATTACTTATACACCACATAACACGTAAATTGATTTTATTATACTTGGAGTCTTCCCCAATTTAAGATCTATCTAAACATGTGTCACAATTACTTGCAGTTAAAACATTCAATTAATCCATGACTAACATGCATGTTTCGTCATGGATTCATACATAACAATTACCACATAGTTCACATAAACATGTTACAAACCTAGGGTTTCTAACCATTAATTAATCTTAATTAATTAAACCACAAACCCTAATTAGGGTTTATGTATAAATCGACCCCCCTAAAATTAGGGTTAGGGTTTTATTTTTCTTTTAAAAAAAATAAAGAAAAACCCTAGAACAATAACATGTGTATCTAAAACAATTAAAGATACGTTTTTTTTATAGTTTTTGTAAGCAATTACATGTTATACATGGCTCGTGATGCCACTGTTAGAATTTTATAACCATGACTATCATATTATTACTAATATCATGTAGCACATATTGCGGAAGTTATGGATCTAGTATAACACATAATAGTTAACCAAAACATAAAGAAAACGTACCTTATGCAATTCTTGATTCTTGAACTATGAAAACAATAGATCTATGATAAACCCCTTACCGTTTTGTTTATCGATCTCTTGATAACAACAATAGTGTGTTGTTACCTCGTTCATGTACACACAAACTAATAATAAATAAAAGAGATTGCAAGATCTTTAAAACACTTTTGTTTGTAAACCAAAAATCGAAACCCTAAGGGGACGTTTGGTTGGGGTAAATTCAAGATAATTGAAGGGAGTTGAAATTAAATTTGCTTCAATTAACTTGTTTGGTTCACAATAAATATGTGGGCCCAGGAAATTTATTTGCATGATTGAGGCTAAAAGTGGACCATTTTAATTTCCTCCCACATGGAAAGAATTTACATTTGCTCATAACTTTAAATAATGCCATTTATATATCTTGAACCAAACGCACTCTAAGGGTTTGTGGGTGTTCGATCGGCCACAAGGAAAAAAAAGAAAAGAAAAGCTTTAGGATTATGTGTGTGTGCACAAAAGGTGAGAAACAAATAAGCCTAGGCTTTGTATATATACTAGATGAATTTTGGAAGACAAGTTGGATGTGGGTTGGGTTTCCCCACCCCTTGCACGACCGGCCTAGGAGTCCCAAGAGGGATTCTAGATCCTTCTTGGCTCCTATTTTCATCCTAGTCCTTTTCGTTTCCTTTTAACGATAGTTAGTCCTTAACCTTAATAACTAACGATCGTTAAGTCCATTAAGTGTTTAAATAATAATTATATACATAACATTTAATATAATTATTATTATACTTTTATTCTCGTTTGTATTGTGTGCAATCCCGAGGTCTCGGGTTCGATACTAGACATTTAACGTGTTAATATTTAACCCTATTTCAACAACATGATCGGCAACTGGGACGGAGCCAAATAAGACATAGG
>LBNU01000532.1:7097-23557 GCA_014162995.1 Artemisia annua
TGATAACGCTCAAAATTAACATGTTTTTAGTCGCGTTATTGTGGATTTTATGGTCACTTTTATTAACTTATGGTACTTAATTGAGCATAATTCGTATTTTAGGTTCATTGAAGCTCAAAGTAAGGAAAATGCAGAAAAAGACGTAAAAACGACCAATAAACGAAGATTTATGCATGTACGAAGAATTCCCGACAAATAAAAGTCTCTTGGAGTATATTTGAGAAGATAAAAGTCATGAAGTTGTCACTCCAAAGACTCAAGAATAAAGTACAAGAAGGAAAACGAGAAAAGAAATGAAGGAAAGAAGCTAAAACGAAGAATTAATGGAAGACTCGTTGTTCCCGACACACCTTCACCATTTTGGCCATAAGTTGAGCATACGGACTCCGTTTGACCTCCCGTTTTTTGCCACGAAAAGCTAAGAGAAAGATCTACAACTTTGAAGTTTACCATTTTCTGCCAAAATGTATCCATCCGATCGGATGGTGCCCATCCGATTCAGATGGAGCTAGATGTCTCATCCATCCAATCGGGATGGAATCCAACCGATTCAGATGGATGATTCTGACCTCCACCCTCAAGGATGAATTTCCACCAAAATAAAGGTACAATTCCAGCCTCCACCTTAAAGGAAGAATTGTTACCGACTTACCATGGTGAATATCAAGCCTCCACCCTAAAGGACGAATTTTCACCAAGTGCATTTCTACCCTCCACCCTTAAGGAAGAATTGTCACTACCTTTGCCTATTGTAATTCATACTTTGGGTAAACTTTGTTACTTTTATATTTCATGATGCTTATGATTACCATGTTTGTTAAAGACTTATGTTCGGTTAAATAATATATGGTTAGTTGGGAATTGTTCACTACATTGGTGAATAGTTTATCTAGAGTGTGGTTGCTATAGTTCCACGTGTTTCTTATCATTGTAATTCTCAAGCTAGTTTGGTTAAATTAGAACTTGTCTCGTTTATTGTCTTGATTAATTATTATTGTGGTTTGATCCGTGACAATCATAACCACCAACTTGTTACATGCTTAAACAAACAAACAACACTTGAGTGCAACCAAGTCTCTTGGGACGACCTTGACTTACCACTACTATACTACAATTGACTAGGGTATACTTGCCCGAATGTGTTCCTAGTTAACCGGTAATTCTTGTTTCTATAAATTTTAAAACATGGTTGATAAAATGCACATTAGAATTGTTTAAGTTTATAGTATTGTCTCTAATCAAAATTATTGTTTACAAACTTAAATGAAAGCATTAATAAATTGTCAGAAGGTAAAAATGCCTTTTTATTGCTTTTGCAGAAATTAAAGCAGTAATAAATGCATTTTCTTAAATTATATTTTTTTTCTCGGTGGACAATAATTTTGAGACGAATGAAGTAATTACAAAGCCCAAAGGCTTGTTAAAAAAATAATCGATAACCACCTTTTACATGTTATACATTAATTATGTACATAAAAATTAATATTGTACAAATCACCTCCATATTTTTGCTCAATTTGTGAATGCTAGACGAGTACCTGTGCATAGCAATGAGATTTTATAGCTGCAGATAGCTTTAGTGATAAAAAAAGTTTATGGGTTATAATAAAAAAATAATAAAATTTTGAGGATTTGGGGATTAAACATAGTGTTTTGAAACCCGGTTCGACCCGGGTGGTTCAACCGGTTTAACCATTCAAGTCGGAAAACGGGGTAAATTTAAACCAGGTCGTCGAAAAACTGGTCATGTCAACCTGGTTTTCGATGTGTATTAATATTTTTCTTTTGAAACATATGGTTTCAACATTTTCTTTTTTAGTTTCAACTTTTCACTTTCTCATAATTAATTGTTTCAACATTTTCTTTTTAATTTTTCCCATATTTCACTTTCTTAACTTTTCACTTTTTACTTTGACCATTTTTGTTTTATAAATAGTATATAGATTGATTATGCGTATGCTCCATCATGATGGCTGCACTCAACCAAAGCATCTACAAAACTCCAACTACTTAAAGGATAAGATGTTACTGATGCAAGCACAAGAGTATGGAGCAGCTTTGGATGAAGAGTAGCTATTGTTTCTTGCTGGAGATGAGGGGAACACATTTGATGCAGATGTGGATGATCAACCAGTTCAAGACTTGGCACTTAATGATCCTAACATCTTTCAAGCTGATGACTGTGATGCTTTTGATTCAGATGTTGATGATGAACCCACTGCTCAAACCATCTTCATGGCCAATCTATCTCTGTAGTCTCTTCATCACAACAATCTGGCCCCTCCAATGCATCTGTCATATCCGAGGTACTAAAACCATATTACACGTATAACATGGTCAATGAACAGAAGGTTCCCAACAAATTTCAACAGAATGACGTTGTTGAATCAGACACTGTTAATATGGTAAATAGCAATATTAATCCATACGAACAACATGACAAACATAACGAGGGGTCTGTTGAACCAAGTGGGTTATCTTCTGTTATAAATGATGTTAATGTACTGTATGAACAAAAGATTCCTAATGAAGTACAACCTACAAAAGCTGTTGAATAAGATACTGCTAATATGGGAAATAGTTATGTTATCCCATATGAACAATATGTGAAAAACAACGACTTGTCGATTGTACCAAGTAGTGCATCTTCTATTGTTGATAATGCTTGTGAGTTGCATGAGAACACTGCGTATATCCCTGATGACACTCTGACCACTTGGCTTAGCATATATAAAGATCAGGTGGCCATATATGAACAACGTGCAAATTTTGAGCTAACTGAACGTGAACAGAAAATGGATAGTCAAATGCGTACATTCATAACAGAACGTAATTTAAGGGAAGAAACATTAAAAAAGGAGTTATATTCTTTACAAAAACAATTTGATCAAACTGTTAAACAAAAACAGGAGATACAGGAAAGTGTGATTACACTAAAACATGATTTCAAAGATAAAGAAACAAAACTTTTAAATGATTTTTCCAGACTTAAAACGTTGAAGAATAAGCTGGAAAACAAGTTGTACACACAAGGCCAAACCATTCAAACTGCTCAAATGATTCTAAAGCATAAAAATTTGTGTGATGAAAATAGTGAAAAGGATGTAGGTGAACCAAATCAGTTTTTCTTAAGAACATCAGATTTATACAACCTGCTTTATATGAGGCAAATGTAATGCTTAAACCTAATCATGCTCCTCCCGATGTGTCATCACTTGAAGAGAGTAACGAGATTGAAGTAATAACTAGAGAAAAATTGGCTGAAAAAATGAAGGATCCCAAATGTATAGCAAATCGAATCAGAATCAAACACCATGATTACTCTGAGGAGAACTGATTAGCTATTTTTGTACCTCAAACTAAGTTGAATCCAGAACAGATTTTTTTTGCGTTTAGACTCAGAAAAAATGAAATCCGAAGATTTTAAGGCTAAAACTCCACCCATTAGAAAGATAACTGCTCCAACGGTGTACCCACTCAATACACCAATGCACTTAGTTCCTTTAACTCTTCCCACGAAATGTAATACTCTAATTAGCAAGTTTACCCAAAGTATGAATTACAATAGGCAACGGGAATTACGCCAACGGGAATTACTGAAGGGGAAAGGGGTTTTGAACAAACAAAACGGTGTTACTTAACAGAGGTTATGCCATTCTTTAAACTTCTCAAAGAACATTTTGAGGGTCTTTAAAAAACCCTAAACAAAGAAGTTAATGAAATGAAAGAAGTGTTTCAAGAAATGGAAAATGTGGTGAAACAAATGCTATTGATCTTAAATGCTATGAGAATGAAAGAAAGAATATTCTCATAACCAACGAGAATTTGATTGCTAAATGTATTGCACAAGATGTATTTTATTCTGCTACTGATTCTGCATTATCTGCTAGCCAATTTTATGAGATGTCTATTGCATTGAACATTTTCCAGAATCGTGTTGTTGAGCTTGAGGGGAGAATTTAAAATTGCATGAGAAAATTCAAAACAATGACCATGATAACATGGTCAGGCATTTTTCAAAACTAGAGGTTGATAATCTTAATTTACAATTAAAGTATCAACATTTAGAAGAAAGAATTAAAATTTCAAATGCCAAGACATCCTCAGATGCTCTTGAATTTGATGCATATTTTGAATTAGCCAAACGTGATGAAAAAATTCAAGCTCACACTAGCACGATTTGAAAATTGAGGGCTCAAATTGCCAATTAAAGTATAATAAGATTGAAGTGACTGACAACAATAAACCATCGTCTTTAGATTCTCAGAGTTTTAACTATCAAGATACCATTAATAAATTACAACATGATAATGAGTGGTTTCAAGCTAAAAATTCAAATGTTAAATAGCGTTACAAAGAGTTATATGATTCGATTAAAATCACACATGAGAAAACCAATGAAAAAATAACTTCTTTGCTTAATGAGATTAAGAATCTAAAGACTCAGGTGAAAGGGAAAATGCCGGTGACCACTTGTGATAATGTTGTCCCAAAGGTTTCTGCTAGTAGAAAGTATGCAATAGATGCTGTACCTATTCCGCTTCCCCTTAGGAACAATAGGTCAGCGCATCAGAATTATCTTAGATATCTTAAGGATAGTCTTGACATGCTTCGTGAGATCGTAGAGGAGAATAGGATAGAGAAACCACTTGATAGTGCTATCGTAGATGCCTGCTTCCTCACCAAACGATCTCAGGAACTCTTAGAATATGCCATTGGTACATGTCCTAAGATTGATAACAAGTGAGAAAAGTTTTCTTCATGATCCTCTATGACTAAGAAAAAGCATGTTACCTTTCATGTACCTTTGAAAATATCTGAACCTAGCACATTAAAACCAGAAAAACAAATGACAATAAAACAAACTAATGTTCCCATCATTGCTTCTACAAGAGTAAACCGTGACACTAAAGCTAGCGGGTCAAAACCTAGTTGCAATACAAAGAAAAATAGGACTACGCCAGCTAAGAGTGCTCATGAGAAGAAAGTAGAAGATCACCATAGGAACAATAAGTTTGCATTGAATGAAACGAATCGTGTTGATTCTAGTGTTAGCTATAAGCGTACTGTGATTAATTCGAATTCTAATGCTATTTGTAAGACATGTAATGACTGTTTAATTTCTAGTAATCATGATGAATGTTTTGTGTCATTTTTGATGTCTTCTAACGATCCCCAGTTAAGAAGGTTAGAAAACCTAAACTGAAAAAGCAAGTTTGGAAAGCAACTGGAAAATATTTGCTAATGTTGGTTATCAATAGAGACCCATTGGAAGAAAATTCACTTTAGGAAATCAGTGCCCCTTAACTAGAATGATAAATCCTAAGGTTGTGATTGTTAAGGAATGGAAGCCAACTGGTAGAATTTTCCCTTTAGTGATACAATGCCCAATTCCTAGGACCATTGCATCTACTAATGAAGTTTCCACTATGAATACCACTGCATCTGTGATTCCTGTTACTCCTGAGTTTGTGTGTGCTAACCAAACGGATCCCAGTTGCACATGGGGATCCAAATTTTTTAGTTATCCATCATTGTCTGTTTTCAAATGCAGGTTGTACAAATCGTCCTTTGGTATTTGGACTCAGGCTCCTCAAAACATATGACCGGGGGTCGCTCACGGCTCAAGAATTTCGTGAATAAGTTTATCGGAACAGTTAGATTCGGGAACGATCATTTTGGGGCAATAATAGGTTATGGAGATTATGTGTTTGGTGTAACCACCCATAAAATCTCACCACTATCATTCCACTACAAATACCTATATCAGGTATTTCACAGGTAAATTTTTGCTTTTTATGTGCGCATTCACTACTTGCATGACTCTCTAGACCTGCTCACGTATCTACACAAGCCAAATATATCTACAATCACACCATATAAACCCTGGTATGTCAAGCATAAGATCACAACACTACCACAATAAGTAATCTATCAATCTAACACACTAAACTCATCACAATACCACAATAAACCCTAATTAAACCCTAATTAGGCCTATGTGTTTACAAAACCCTAATTGCTTATCTAAACTAGTTTGGAAGTGTTCAAGGCTTATGTATGAGTTACCTGATGCGTGGTTTTGCAACCTTGCAAGAGGTTTTACTTCTCAAAGGATCTTGAGAAGCTTGCAATCCCCACCAGGCAGTGTACCTAACCAATATATATACAGTGTAGTGGGAAGTACCGGGAGATTGATCGTTCTACTTGGGGAATAGTATTCGTTAGGATTGAAAGCTAATCTAATTAGGTCTAAGGGTGAGGGATGATTCCTTTTGTACTTTTATATTTTATGAAAGCAAGTAAAATCTCGGTTTTGAAGGAGTGGGCGAAATTAGTTGCTAGTCAACTAACCCAATTAACTACAAATGCAAATAAAATAAAATGACAAGAAATTAAAAGGTTGTGAAACTTATATGGAGAAAAGCGTGTTCACTTAGATTTCATTACTCCCTAGCTATCTTTTACCGGTTGATTAGTTTGTTACAATTGTGTGGATGACGGGTTGTATTCCTTAATACTATTCGTGGGGCATCTACGTCCTTCCCCAACTCTATAAGCTGCTATTTCACCCTATGGCAACACATTTAGTATCCTAACCAAGGAATCACTAATAGATACTTATGCATTAAATACAACCAATTAATCGTAGTACACATCCGATTCATGTTTCTTAAGATGTTCAAGCATGTTACCAATTGGAAGTTAGCCAGTTTTCTTAAGCCTAACATTGAAATCACCCACCCACAACAATTAATAACCAACCATCAACCAATAATCAATAGCAAGGTTTCATTACATCTAAGAAAACACAAGAAAAAGCTAGCCTAGCATGTTAATGTAAAGACAAGCATAAGATAAAATCAAACAACACATAGACATATTGAATGATTGATGGAAGATTTATCTTTAATTAAGCATGGATGAAACAAGGGTGAAAAACCCTTGAAAATACAGTAAAATTCAACCTAGGGTTTATCCCTAAAGTTCTCCCAAAAGTTGCACACTAATGAATGAAAATTAGAAAACCTAATATAGATTTTACAATCTGACGGCGTCATGTTATAGATTGTGACGACGTCACCTAGCCGCCAAAATACTTCTCGGATTGCTCAGATCCACTTCTGATGCCGTCCCCCTTTATTTCTCTCTGGGTCGTCTCTCTTTGGCTTATAACGTGACGGCCTAGGCGTCACAAATCGTGACGCCGTCAAGTGTTAAATCATCAAAACTTTCTGGAGCGTCTCGTGTAATTTCATATCCACCTCTTTGTCAAAGCGTGACGCCGCATGTTTTTGGGACTTTGTCGTTTTCTTCACTTTTATGCTCCAAAAACGTCCAAAATGCCTCCTTTTCCAGATTTCCTCTCCAAAGTACCTAAAATGACAAAAGGAACGATTTAAGGCAATATTTGATCAAATAATTACGGATTAGGGCTTAAATGAACCCCAAAAAGCGTAACATTTTTCGCCTCATCAAATACCCTTACACTTGAGATTTGCTTATCCTCAAGCAAATGCGCTTTTATTCTAATCAAAATACGAGTTAGGGGTCATTTAATGCTAATATAAAAGTAATTACAACAAATGATCATTCCACTTCAATCAAAATAAGCACGGAAATTATACACTACCACTTCACAAACAGTGTTTGGATACTCACATCTCTCGGGTGTTATAAAGGTATATATCACAAATGGAAATGGAAAAATATCACTCACACATGTCATAGCACATAGATTACCATAGTCTTGGGAAATGATCAAAAATCTCCACCACTTTGGTGTAAGCACCTAAGATAAACTATCAAAGAGGTCTTTTAAAGGGTTGTAACGTTAGGTGTAGGGATATGATAAACACGGTTTTGTTGGATAAAGGCAATCTTTACTGGTGGCAAGTTAATCATCTAAATAAATTACATTTACAATGTGGCGTTGATAAGCCAAGACTCGACTCGACTTAAGCTAGTGAAACAAAAATAACAAAAACTTAAAATAAACATGAAATGGGATGGTAGTTCGTATGTTTTTCCACTTTTCTTTTTCTACTTTTTTTTTTCTTTTTCTTGATTTTTTTTTTTNCCCTACCATCCAAAATAATACATCAAGGGGCCTCGGTTCTCCCCTTACACTTGAACTTTTACATACTTTACAAATAACTATTCTAATGACTCGAATCAACATAATTAAAAAACTTGGAGTACTTTTAAAACATTTATGCATACTTGGGGGTAATACTTGATGTTCTTCCCCATTACTCCATAACACTAGTACTTTACCCATGAGTCCCAATCGTCCCAAAACAATATGTACAAGATATGACTCGACTTAGCAACCATGTAATCAATTAGATAATTAAGTAAGGGTTTAAACAAATGTTGTCACAATAATGCACTAAAGATGAGTGCATACAAGGTAGGCTAAGGCGATTTGGGTGTACATTTGGGGGTAGATTGTAAACAAATTCTTCCTTTAAGTAAAATGCTTAAAGTTAGAAACGAAATAGATAGGCTCGGAGGGGTGTACTAGGGGTATCGTGTACTAAAAATGAGTACAACGCTAAGGTGTGGGAAAATTCCATGACCGATGAAGCCAATGTAATTATAATACGGGTATAAAACAAGGGTTATCCTAATGCCTCTTATCATGTAGTAAATCCTAACTACACGAATGTAGTCTCACTAGCGGTCTCGGGATGAATCACTAACGCAAGTGCTAGAATCTAAGTACTACTGGTACACTCATAAGCACCAACAATGAATGCTTTTCCTAACAATTCTAGGGACAAACCTCACATATTTGGGGTGGAAATTTTTGAGTGGTACGGTTTTTGTGCTAGTAATACAACTCCTATCCATGAGACACTTATTAAGACTAAAGTTTTACTCCTAAATGTTGAAAAAATTTTAAATTTGGCGCTAAAATCGCCCTAACAAATATTTCTCTTAGTTTTATTACACACCTACTATTAAACAAACAAAAATCAAGTGTAATTGCATTCTCTATGGTATCATAATTTAACCCCCTTACACTTAAGATGAACATTGTCCCCAATGCTCAAATGAAAAGATGTTAAAGTAAAGAAGGTAAAGTAATGAAAACAAATACTCCCCTGATTCGTTCGGTGTGGATAATGCGGTAACATGGTTAGATCCTCTTCCAAGAAAATGAACGTAAAAGCTTCCCTTCCAGAATATAAATCATCTTATTGTCCAATATAACCTGTTAAACCTGACAAAACAAACATAGCAAACCTCGCGTAAAATCAGCGGCAAAATCTATATATACTAAAATCCTAAAAAGCAATAAAGATATAATGCTTATGGAATGAGTATTTGCAGATTCTTGGAGTTTATAAAATATGGGTTTAATTGAAACTTTACAATTCTGGATGAAAAACAAAACTTGCAAAATTTTCCACAATTTTACACCTGACGCCGTCAGCTTTTAATGACTGACGCAGTCAGAGTGATCTAACAGAAGTTTTAAATTTTGTTTCCGGAAAATTTCTAGGAAAACCTATGCCTTACTTACTGGAATTCCTGCAAAATATTCATTATGACTCGATAAAAGCATTTGACTCAAACAAATACTAATATGTATGTTTATTTTATATTGTTATGATTTATGTTCAATCTTGTTCTTATAAACAAATTTGGATTTCCCTTACACTTATCTTTTGCAAAATACCTTTATATGTATTTAAGACGAGGTTAAAAACAAAATAAAGCATTTTCACAATTTACCTTGAAGCATGAATCATAAACAATAAAAATAAACACACATACGGAAACAAATAAAAACAAACAAACAAGCAAACAAACAAACTAATAAAGCTTGGGTTGCCTCCCAAAAATGCTTTTCTTTATTAACGAGTCTTGTAGATAGACTCAAAGTCACTCTCTTACATGACCTCATCGATGGTCTCGGTTTCTAGGTCGTCTCTCACATATGTCTCAAATTCTGCATCCGATTGCAAATATTCTTTGAAAAGGCTCATTACCTTTTTCTCAATTGCCCCTACAATTCTCTTGGCAATTTCTCTATCAACCTTATATTTAGGCCCGAGGGTTAAGCAATACTTATTAAAAAGGCTCCGCTTTTCCCATACATAATCCATGCCCTTTCTCTTATCTTCTTCATTAATGTCCTCGATTGCACTAATGTTATCTTTATCTAGTTGGGGCACAAAACGAAACTCCTTCATCTTACTAGGCATCCTATACGTGATCCTATCGGTTTCATTAGAAAATTGAACTGTCCCATCCAACCGATCATAACTTAACTTGGACTCCTCTACGAATGGCTTACCTAATACGACATGGGATAAGCTACAATCTATAACACTTGCCAAGTCTTCAACAATCATGAAGTCAATGACATAAGTAAAGTTCCCAACAAAAACATGTAAATCTTTAACTCTCCCGACAAAATTACAAATTCCACCGGGGTTGTTGGGGTCTCTCCTAGGTTCAAGCCTCGTATTCACTATATCATTATAAACACTTGAAGACATAACGTTGATTGAGGATTCAAAATTAATGTAAGCTTGATCAATGTATTTGTATCCGATCATACATGGTATCTTAATGCTCCAAGGGTTAGCCATTTTTATTTTTGGATCAATTTTAACGCATGGAGGTTGAGGGTTATCGATTATGTTATTGTAATAGACGATTTCTTCCTTAATGGGGTATAGATTGAAATATTCGTCACCTAATCCCTTGTCTTTCCTTCCCTCAAAACTTCCAGAGTTTATAAGATCATCATGTTCTAAATCCTTGCTTGCGTACATGGCGCCTGCTATGTCATTAAGTGCAAGATCGAGCTCAGCATCAATTAAACTTGTGGGAAACTAGAAGGGGGTTGAATAGTTTACCGACTTGTTTTAATTAGTTTATAAAACGTTTGCATTGTTAAAACTTTAGATTCTAGTGTATGTGAATTTCAATCAACACCAATATGAACACAATATTAAGCTAATACAAATAATAAAGATATGTAAAAGAAAGAGATGGAAAGATCAAACCGAGACAAAGAGATTTATAGTGGTTCGGTCACGAAGCTCTTCTTCGCCCTACTCCACTCCTCGAATACCACACTCGAGAGTTCTAAGCACTATATCAACAAAGCTCCCTTCAGGCGAAGAAAACCGTACAACGTCGCTTACGTTATTTTCCGACACTAAGCTAGATGTCGAGTACTAATCTTAGCTAGTACCAATCTACCACGATCCACTTGATCCTTACTTCACTTAATATCTACACGATCCTCACACTCTACACGATCCTTACACAATTCACAAGATCAACACGATCCTCACACAATTCACTTAATCCTCACAATCTACTCTTGATCCACTTGATCAATACTAAATCACTCAACACTCAAGAGATCCTCAAGATCTCAACAAGATCACAATGACCAACACTCTAACTTATGAAACACTAAAACACTTGATGTATATCAAGATACAATCAAGTAGACTACTTGTAATTCAAGTGCACTACACTATGATACCAACACTTTGTATCTTCTTAATACTTTGTGTTCTTCTCTTGACTAGTAGATGAATGGAGATGATCCTTGGTTGGATAAAAGAATCACTCTTTAAACAAAAAAAAAAACTAACTAATGATCAAAGGAGAGTTTGGATGAATGAGGATATGACTACAGAAAATTAAGTGTGTGAAAGGATGGCCAAAATCTGGGAAATGAAGTGGTATTTATAGAATCTGAGAATTTGGCCGTTATAAAGGGACGGCACCACTAAATAGCACATGGTACCACTAAATTTAGTGGTATCGTGGTACCGTGCCAGACAAAAATGCTCCTCTTTTTGTCTTTAGTGGTGAAATTTTATTTGGGAGAGTTTGGAGCTGGTTTGGGTGAAAAACTAGCTGTTGGGAATTTTGAAATTAATTTCCCAAGTTAAAACATTTATTTATAATTCATAAATAATTTGTAAAGTGTATTTATGAAAAGAAAGTTTTGTCAAGCTAAAAATGTAAGGTTTAAAGACACAAGTTCACTTCTTTGATCATTGGTCAAGTTGCAAATTTGTTTTTTCATACCTAGAGTGATTGACTAAGAAGTCGGATATATTGACTAAAAATTTGTTTACGTTAGTTTTGACGTAAGATGTTTTCACATTTTGTTATCATCAAAACATAAAGATATCGAAAGATGAGAATAACGTTTTTAGACATTATTTGCATCAACAATCTCCCCCTTTTTGATGATGACAAAACATAAACTCATTTTATGTGAAAAACTAGTTTCAACAAGTTTTTAGTATGAGTTTATATCCCACTTCTCCCCCTTTTTGTCGAAGCAAAAGACTTGCAAAGCTCCCCCTTGATATATACTCCCCCTCATTTGGAGCATACCAAAGAAGCGAGCAATGGTTATTGCTACAAAACAAAGTTAGATAACACATATACAATATCTAACAAGTAGCAATTGAGGCAAATATCCACCCATATAATAAATAGGCTAAGAAGCCGAACAAAATAGTCCAACCAAAGAAAATAGAAAGATAAAATAAGCCCATGAATTCATTCATAATAGAACATCATACATAAAGTATGATTACATTAACGAAACTAGTAGACAATTACAAGAAACATGTGACATTCTCAAGTGAAATTGAGGTCCTAAGATTTGCTTCTTGACTTCTCAAAAGGGTTCCTAATGTTTTTATTAGATGGGAACTAAACATTAAAGTTTAGTTACTTGGGCTATTGGTTGGAGGAGGTGGTGGTATGATGGGTCCTTGAGGTGGTGTCTGATGCGTGGTTTTGTAACCTTACAACAGGTTTTACCTCTCGAGGGATCTCAAGAGGCTTACAACCCCACCAGGCAGTGTACCTGACCGATGTAGTATAGGATAGTGGTAAGTACGGGGGATTGATCGTTCTCTCACATGGAATAGTGTTCGTTAGGATAGAAAAACTACTCTAATAGGTCTAAGGGTGGAAGGAAGATTCTTTTTGTGTTTTTATATTTTTTAGAAAGCAAGTAAAATCTCGGTTTTTAGAGGAAGGGCGGAATTAGTTGCTAGTCAACTAACCCAAGTTTACTACTTATGCAAATTAAAATAAAATAAATATCTAAACTATTGTGGTTGTGAAAACAATATGGAGAAAATTGTGTTTACTTAGATTTCATTACTCCCTAACTATCTTTTACCGGTTAATTGATATGTGTGTTACTTGTGTGGATGAAGGGTGTATTCCTAATAACTCATGGAGTGGCATACATATCTCTCCAATTCTATGAGCTCTTATCTCGCCCTATGCCATGCACGGCACAACCATAGGGGTTGTAAACAGTGGCTCATGCGTTAAATACTACCTTAATAGCCTAGTATGCCTTGGCTACATGTTTCCCAAGACGTTCAAGCATGTTACCATAAAGGAGGTTGGACAGTTTTCTTGAGCCTAACATTGATGGAACAATCATCCCAACAAACAACAACACACCAATTAGCCAATAATTAATAGTTAGGTTTCATTAGATCTAAGCAAACACAAGAAGAATTTAGCTACACATGTTAATTAAAAGACAAGCAAAAGATATAATCAACCAACACATAAACATATTGATTGAATTGAAGTGAAGACTTATCTTTAATTATGCATGAGGGTTCCAAGGGTTGGAAACCCTAAAAAGTACAGGAAATTCGACTTTAGGGTTTGCCCTAAAAGTTCTCCACAAAGTTCCACACTAATGAATGAAAATTAGAAAACTATATATAGATTTTACACTCTGACGGCGTCAAGTTATAAGGGCTGACGCCGTCAGCTCACCGCCAATAGGTATCTCGGATGGCCTAGATCCACTTCTGACGCCGTCCCGTCACTCTTTAACTGTACTCCTGACGGCCTACTTTTCCTAACACCTGACGGCGTCAGGTGTTAAATCCTCTGGCCCATCATTTGAAAATTGGATTCCACTCTTTTGTCAAGGCTTTCTGACGGCGTCACCTTGTGACTTCTGACGCCGTCAGGTTATAAATCATCATCTTTAGAGACTTTGTCGTTTTCTTCACTTTTATGCTCCAAAAACGTCCGAATATGCATGTTTTCCAGAATTCTTCTCAAAAGTACCTAAAATGACAAAAGGAACTATTTAGGGCAATATTTGATCACATTTATATGAATTAGGGCTTAAATGACCCCCTAAAAGCGTAACATTTTTCGTCTCATCAAATACCCTTACACTTGGGATTTGCTTGTCCTCAAGCAAATGAGCTTTTATTCCAATGAAAATATGAGTTACGGGTCATTTAACACGAATATAAAAGTAGTTACAGCAAATAGTCATTCGACCCTAATCATAATAAGCACGGAAATCATACACTAGCACCTCACAAATAGTGTTTGGATTCTCACATCTCTCAAATGTCATAAAGTTCATATCTCATAAATGGAAACGGAAAATAACACTCGCTACCTGTCATAGCGAATAGATTATCATAGGCTTGGGAGAGGATCAATTACTCCTCCACTAGGCGTAAGAACCTAAGATAAACTATCAAAGAGGTCTTTATAAAGGGTTGTAACGTAAGGTGTAGGGATATGATAACACGGTTTGGTTGGAATAAGGGGTATTTAGTTGTGGCAAGTTAATTATCATGATCAAATACATGCACTCTACATCGTTGCTTAAGTCAAGACTCGACTCAATCTTAGTCTAAAAATGAAATAACAAAGATAAAAAAAGAAACATAAAAGGAAACGGGATGGTAGTCCGTATGTTTTTCTCTTTTCTTTTTCACATTTTTTTTTTGTATTTTTCTTGATTTGATTTTTTTTTTTTTTTTATTTGTTTTTCATACACTCTTGCCCTACCATCCAAAATAATACATCATAGGGGAGTGCATTCCCTTACACTTTAATCTTTACATAACTTTACAATCACTATTCTAATGACTCGAATTAAGATAATCGAAAAACTTGGAGTACTTTTTTTTAAAATATTTAGCACGTATGGGGGGTAATAATGTTGTTCTTCCCCATTACTTCATTACACTAGTAATTTACCCATGAGTCCCAATCGTCCCAAAACAATTTGTACAAGGATATGACTTAACTTAGCAACCATGTGATTGACCGGATAATTAACAAAGGGTTTAACAAAAGTTTTCACAATAATGCACCAAAGGTGGGTACATACAAGGTAAGCTAAGGCGATTTAGGTGTACATTTAGTGGGGTGTAACAAATTCTCACTTTGAGTAAGATGCTCAAAGGTCAAAACGAAAGGATAGGCTCGGAAGGGTGTACTAGGGGTATCGTGTACCAAAAATGGGTACAACGCAAAGGGTGTGGGAGAATTACTTGACCAATGAAGTCAATGTAATTATAACAAATACACGGGTGTAAAACAATGGGTTAATCCTAATGCCTACACGAATGTAGTCTCACTTGTGGATTTGAGATGGTCCTAACGCAAGTTCAAGAATCTAAATGCTACCGGTACACACATCATAGCACCAAAGATGGATGCTTTTCCAACCAATTCTAGGGGCGAACCTCACATATTTGGGGTGGAAACTTTTTTAGTGGTACGGTTTTGTGCTAGTCATATAATTTACTATCCATGAGACGCTCATTTAGATCAAGGTTTCATTTCTAAATGTTGTAAAAAATTTTAAATTGGCGCTAAAATTGCCCTAACAAACATTTCTCTTGGTTTTATTACAAATTTACTATCAAACAAAGCAAATCATCAAGCGTAAGTATATTCTCAACGGTGCTTTCATTTACCCCCCTTACACTTAAACCGAACATTGTCCCCAATGTTCAAATAAAAGACGTAAAAGTAAATAAGATGAAAGAATGAAATCAAATACTCCCCTGAATCATTTGATGTGGATAGTGAGGTAACATGGTTAGATCTTCTTCCAAGAAATACGAGCGTTCAAAGCTTCCCTTCCAAAATAATAAACGTCTTCTTGTCCAAAATAACCTGTTAACCTGAAAAAGATAAAGGCCAACCTCGCGTAAAATCGGTGGTAAAATCTACATAATAAGATATAATGCTTGTGGAATGAATATTTTGCAGAATTCCTGATGATTATAAGTTAAAGAATTGACAAAACTTTTTAGGTTTCCGGAAAAATACAAAACTTTCAAAAATTGCAGAAAATTATAGCCTGACGCTGTCAGAAAGTTCTGACAGAATTCTCATGTTAAGCTTCCGGGAAAAATTCTGGAAAATTTAAATCTTACTTCCTGGAATTCCTGCAAAAATTCATCATGACTCGATACAAGCATTTGACTCAAACAAGTACTAATATGTAGGTTAATTTTATTGTTATGATTCATGTTCATTCGTTCTTTATAAACCGATTTAGATTTCCCTTACACTTAGCTTTTGCAAAATACCTTTATATATATAGTTAAGACGAAGTTAAAAACAAAATAAAGCATTTTCACAATTTGGTTTGAAGCATG
>LBNU01000532.1:23574-39696 GCA_014162995.1 Artemisia annua
ATGTTGTAAAAAATTTTAAATTGGCGCTAAAATTGCCCTAACAAATATTTTTCTTGGTTTTATTACAAATTTACTATCAAACAAAGCAAAACATCAAGCATAGGTGTATTCTCAACGGTGCCTTCATTTACCCCCCTTACACTTAAACCGAACATTGTCCCCAATGTTCAAATAAAAGACGTAAAAGTAAATAAGATGAAAGAATGAAATCAAATACTCCCCTGAATCGTTTAATGTGGATAATGAGGTAACATGGTTAGATCTTCTTCCAAGATAGACGAACATTCAAAGCTTCCCTTCCGAAATAATAAACATCTTCTCATCCAAAATAACCTGTTAACTTGAAAAAGATAAAGGCCAACCTCGCGTAAAACCGGCGGTAAAATCTATATAATAAGATATAATGCTTGTGGAATGAATATTTTGCAGAATTCCTGGAGATTATAAGTTAAAGAATTGACAAAACTTTTTAAGTTTTCGGAAAAATACAAAACTTTCAAAATTTGCAGAAAATTATAACCTGACGCCGTCAAGTGTTAATCCTGACGGCGTCAGAAAGTTCTGACAGAATTCTCATGTTAAGCTTCCGGGAAAAATTCTGGAAAATCTAAATCTTACTTCCTGGAATTCCTGCAAAAATTCATTATGACTCGATACAAGCAGTTGACTCAAACAAGTACTAATATGTAGGTTAATTTCGTTGTTATGATTCATGTTCATTCGTTCTTTATAAACCGATTTGGATTTCCCTTACACTTAGCTTTTGCAAAATACCTTTATATGTAGTTAAGACGAAGTTAAAAACAAAATAAAGAATTTTCACAATTTAGTTTGAAGCATGAATCATTAACAAGAAATATAACTTACATACGGAAACAAATAAAATCAAATAAACACACAAAAACAAATAAAACATGGGTTGCCTCCCAAGAAGCGCTTTTCTTTATTTACGAGTCTTGTAGCTAGACTCAAAGTCACCATACGTTACGTGACTTCATCTCTCATTATGACGTAACCTTGATAGATGTAGCTCCCATCGCCCGGGTCATGATACCTCAATCGCTCCACACTCACGGTGACTTCACCCCCTCTCTTACTAACCAAGCTAGCCATCCCGTCCTCATATAAGTTCTTAAATGTGAATGGTCCGTACCACCAAGTGCCTTTGGAGAACTAAGTCTCCTTCCGTGAATCCAATATTGTTGTCGGTATGCTTCTCATTACCCAAGGAATTCTCTTCATCATTCCTAAATTCTTCCCTCTTACTTTCCTCATAATATTTAATCCTAGCTTCCCATGCAAGGATCTTCTTCTTAACATTACCTTGGAGTGCACCGGGATTCGTTTCTCCCTTCATCCGTAGGTTAGCTTCTCTTATATATCATGGAATTGTCGCGAAGCTTATTGTTTTCTTCCCCTTTTTTATTCGGATAGTATTGCTCTCGTAATCGATTTGTGCCTTCGTGGTCGCAAGGAATGGTGATCCAAGGATTATTGGCATATTTGCCTCACCTCTCTCAACGATCATGAAGTCGACCGGGTACAATGAATCCAGCAACGTTAACTAACACGTCTTCCGCGACTCCTAAGGGGTACTCATACGAATGTTTTGCAAAAGAGAGTTTGGTACGAGTCATTGAGGGTTGTTCATTCGTTAGTTGAACATAGACGGAGAATGGCATCAAATTTACATCGAAACCTTGGTCAGCTACCGCATCTAAGAATTTGAGTTTCCCAATTCGGCATGGTACTTCAAATACCCCGTGGAACTCTTTCTTTGCGACTAACTTTTGTCTTATGAGGCTCTCATAAAGCTGACCTCCGGGTAGGGTGTCAGATTCGTTGTCAGGNCGAAACCTTGGTCAGCTACCGCATCTAAGAATTTGAGTTTCCCAATTCGGCATGGTACTTCAAATACCCCGTGGAACTCTTTCTTTGCGACTAACTTTTGTCTTATGAGGCTCTCATAAAGCTGACCTCCGGGTAGGGTGTCAGATTCGTTGTCAGGTTTTGTCTCACCCTTTTCTTTGTGGGGTAGATGAGTACGGCGATAGTTTTGCACCCAATCGGTTATGGTCTCTTTATTTATTTCGTGCCTAAGGTAATGCCTAACTTGCTGGGACTCTGGTGTTTCTACTTTTTGGCACTCATCGGGGGGCGCCTCCTCCTTGTCCCCGGAATTGCATTTTCCGCCATTGGTGTCTTCCTCGTCGAATGGGACGAGGTCGATCTTGTTAACCTCCATAGCTACCCTTCTCTCCGGATTTCCGCCCTCGCTCTCTCGGATGACGGAAATGGTGTTTATCATTCTATCGTTGGGTGTCTCGGCCTTATTTCGCAGTAATAACTTATTCGGAGTTTTTTCCTTCGCATATTCTTGCAAAAGTCCCATCATTTCCGTCATTTTCTCATCCATCCTCTCCTTTTGTTTATACATGGCTTCCTCAAATGTGGCCAATCGTTCGGAGTGTTTTGACATGTATTCTCTCATTTGAGTTTCGAATGTTGGGCTGAGCTCTTGAGGGGGTGAGCTAGGGCAACTATACCTATGAAAAGGTTTAGTTGCTTCCCTAAAAGGTGATTCAGATAATGGGGTATGCCCAACGCATGAAACTGAGTTGACGGTTGCTCTTTGTGGGCTCAAGTGCCTTTTCCGCTTTTCCATAAGATATTCAACCCTTCTCTCAAGCTCACTAATGCTTCCCTCGGTGATTTGGTTGGCTTTGTTGGGTGATGCATATGTGCTTACTATTGCGTGCACTTCGTGGGAAATTTGCCATAATTCATCATCATCGGATGCGAGCTCCTCAGTGATTTCCTATGATTCTTCGGCGCTCTTATCACGCAGTTTGCCCCTGGCTGCTTGATCGATGGCACGCTTGGCTTGGTAGACAACATGGTCATAGAAGATTTGAATTTGAAGCCAGAGGTTGATGCCGTGATGGGGGACTCTTTGGAGTAAGTCTTTGAATCGGATCCATGCTCCGTAGAGAGTTTCGCCTCGACGTTGCTCAAACATTAAGATATCCCTTCTTAGTTTGGTAGTTCTCCCCGGTGGGAAAAATTGAGCAAGGAAACGAGTTGTGAGATCGTCCCAAGAGATGATGGATCCTGCGGGAAGTCGCTCAAGCCATTGACTAGCTTGGTCCCGTAGAGAGAATTAGAAGAGACGTAATCGGGTCGTCTCTCGAGTTGCAACATCAAGGTCTATGATTTTGAGAAAATCCTTGAGATGTTGGTTTGGATCTTCGGAACGAAGTCCATGGAATGCGCATCCGCTTTGCACCAACCGGATGGTGTCGGATCGCAAGGGAGTGACATTGGCTCCTTGAGTGAGCTCAATGGTGTTTCGATAGCCAAGGAGGCTAGGTCGGGAATACTCTCCTAAGGTGCGGGGTCTAGGAGGTTGGTTTGGTTGTGGTGGGTGGTTTGGTTGAATTAGGTTGTTGGGATCAAGGATGTTACCACCTTCCATGATGGCGGATGGTAAAGATTACGAACAAAAACACGAAGAAAATAGATAGACTAAAGAAAATCATAGAAAAAGAAAATAAAAATCTCGCTAGAAAGGAATCTAGTGAGTAGAACTAAAGAAATAAAAATTCTACCTAAACAATAACTATTCCCCGGCAGCGGCGCCAAAAACTTGATGCGTGGTTTTGTAACCTTACAACAGGTTTTACCTCTCGAGGGATCTCAAGAGGCTTACAACCCCACCAGGCAGTGTACCTGACCGATGTAGTATAGGATAGTGGTAAGTACGGGGGATTAATCGTTCTCTAACAGGGAATAGTGTTCGTTAGGATAGAAAAACTACTCTAATAGGTCTAAGGGTGGAAGGAAGATTTTTTTTGTGTTTTTATGTTTTATGGAAAGCAAGTAAAATCTCGGTTTTGGAAGAAGGGCGGAATTAGTTGCTAGTCAACTAACCCAAGTTTACTACTTATGCAAATTAAAATAAAATAAATATCTAAACTATTGTGGTTGTGAAAACAATATGGAGAAAGTTGTGTTTACTTAGATTTCATTACTCCCTAACTATCTTTTACCGGTTAATTGATATGTATGTTACTTGTGTGGATGAAGGGTGTATTCCTAATAACTCATGGAGTGGCATACATATCTCTCCAATTCTATGAGCTCTTATCTCGCCCTATGCCATGCACGGCACAACCATAGGGGTTGTAAACAGTGGCTCATGCGTTAAATACTACCTTAATAGCCTAGTATGCCTTGGCTACATGTTTCCCAAGACGTTCAAGCACGTTACCATAAAGGAGGTTGGCCAGTTTTCTTGAGCCTAACATTGATGGAACAATCATCCCAACAAACAACAACACACCAATTAACCAATAATTAATAGTTAGGTTTCATTAGATCTAAGCAAACACAAGAAGAATTTAGCTACACATGTTAATTAAAAGACAAGCAAAAGATATAATCAACCAACACATAGACATATTGATTGAATTGAAGTGAAGACTTATCTTTAATTAAGCATGAGGGTTCCAAGGGTTGGAATCCCTAAAAAGTACAGGAGATTTGACTTTAGGGTTTGCCCTAAAAGTTCTCCACAAAGTTCCACACTAATGAATGAAAATTAGAAAACTATATATAGATTTTACATTCTGACGGCGTCAGGTTATAAGGGCTGACGTCGTCAGCTCGCCGCCAATAGGTATCTCGGATGGCCTAGATCCACTTCTGACGCCGTCACCTTATAAACTCTTCTGGGCTGTCACTCTTTAACTTTACTCCTGACGACCTACTTTTCCTAACACCTGACGGCGTCATGTGTTAAATCCTCTGGCCCGTCATTTGAAAATTGGATTCCACTCTTTTGTCAAGGCTTTCTGACGGCGTCACCTTGTGACTTCTGACGCCCTCAGGTTATAAATCATCATCTTTTGAGACTTTGTCGTTTTCACTTTTATGCTCCAAAAACGTCCGAATATGCATGTTTTCCAGAATTCTTCTCAAAAGTACCTAAAATGACAAAAGGAACGATTTAGGGCAATATTTGATCACATTTATACGAATTAGGGCTTAAATGACCCCCTAAAAGCGTAACACTTTTCGTCTCATCAGTGTCAAGAGATGCTCAAGGTAGGAGAATATGAATTTCATTTCATCTTTGAGGTTAAGGATAAGGTTTCGGTTGTGATGACAACATGCACAACTAAGGCTATGTGGTTCAAGTGGGTAGAGAATGGGATGTCCCATTATTGGTTGTGGTGATGGAAGTGTGGAGGATGATGGTGACGAGTAAACAAGCTCAAGAGGAGTTGTGAATGATAGAGTTAATGGTTGAAGTGGGCTAGATGGTAGTGAGAGTGGTGTTATCCTAAATGTGGATGATGAAATTGATGTTGCCCAAGTAGAGTTGGTTTTGGAGGGAGCATATGGTGTAGAGATGGATGAGGTTTAGTTGTTGGATAGTGGTGTATGAGGTTCTTCTTCATCATCAAGAGGTAGATTGATAAGGAGTACTTCCTTGGATGCTTTGATGTTGAGCCTTGGTTTCTTGGCTTTGTGAGATGTGGTGGCTATGGTTGAAGACATTGTGAAGTCTTTGGTTGATTTGTGATAGTGAGCAAAGAGGTTACATAGCATGAGCTTAAATAGCTACATTCAAGCATGCATTGGTGGTAGGGATGTGTGTTTAGGGAAATGGGATTATAGCAATCAGCTCAAGATTGCAGAATTCTAAGGGAAAAGAGGTCAAAAAGCAAAAGGGAATAGTAAACTTCGTATTCCCAGGGGATGGTACCACTAAATACCCTACGGTACCACTAAAGTTAGTGGTGCCGTAACCTGCTGGTGACGAATTTTCCAATTTTGCAGGTTTTAGGCTACCTAATTTGGTAATTCTAGGGGAACTATTTGCAGCAAATCCCATTACCTCAATCCACTCAAGAATAATCAAATGGTTTTCAAAACCATGGACATAACTAGCAACTAATACAAACATGTGATAATCTAAATTTAGGCCACTATTAAGCATGCATGTGATCATCTAGGAATTGTGACAAATCATCTAGAAGAATGCATGCAAGCAAGACACAATGGTTTGTTAATTATAATTAATAATTAGTCAAGATAAGTGCTAGATTAATAACCAAGTTTAGGTGGTAAAACGATAAGACACACCCAAAACTTATCTAATCCTAAATACATATTGTGCATATAAGGTTAATAATGTATTAGTTAGCTTGATAATAAAGTTTAGATAATGCTTTTATCTCCTTGATCTCCCCAACCTCTTAATTGCCCTTCCAAAGCTTTTGAACGTCTTTCCAATCGACTTGAATCCACCGATGGTTTGCTCGTACATTGACAACTGTCTATTATACATCACTGTCTGTCTTTTCATGACATTTTCTATGTTTGTACTTCTGTAGTCGAGATCGGATGTCGTTCTAAAGTCGAACGTATCGAGATTCTAAAAGTGTCAGGTGAGGGAGTACGGGCGCGAGAAGTTCCTTCTTCATTGATTTCATCATCATCTACATCCATGGGACGAGATGATGATCCATGACGGAAGGATGAGGAAGAAAATGTGGCGTCAGAAGTGGATTTACAAACACATGGTAACCCTTTGTCACTGCGTTGCTTTGTGCGACGTTGTGGTCCACCAAGAGGTTTCATGATTGGATCAACGAGGGAAAAATAAATAGTTTCAAGGTGTGGAAATGTGACCATGACCCAACGATGGAGACGAGTGAGTAACATGCCATATTGCATGACTTTATCGGACCGACTATGGATATCAGCCATTCTCTTTGCCATATATTCCGCTAGGTTGTAGGGAACCTCGTTACTTAGACAAAAGAGCATGTGGGCTAGACATGCCGGAACATGATCCCGGTTGCCCGCAAGACTGAAGACATTTTCATGAATGAGAAGTTCCCAACTTCTTAGATCGGGAAAAATTTCCCTAAGATAGATCCGATTAGGATCAAGATTTACAATTGTCCCATCACGCTTTTGATACGTATGGACATCACAACGGATTGACACATGTTGTTTAATGGATTTAATGTCGGGAAGTTCAGTTAGATACGGACCTTCACTTTCTACACTATAGTAAAGAGACTCCAAGGAATGGTCTTCCGTGTAGGCACATTGACCATAGGATTGAACACCGAGAATGTTACCTAGATCAGTGATGGACAAGGTTATGTTTTGACCTTTAATCCAGAAATCCAAGAAGACATTACCATAAATGTCATTGAATATTCGGACACGACTATAGAACTCGAGAATAAAGTGTGGACATATATGATCGTTTATTGTGTATAAACAATCAAAACCAATTGTTGGAAAGCATACCTTAATGCCATCCGATTCAACAAAACGAGCATCGACTACACGCCCTTCGTGTATGCATCGATGTTGGACTTTGATGAGATGAGTTTTATGCTCATGAGGAATATTTAGGTCATCAAGTAGATTAGGATGTATCGTTTAGTATCTTGATAATCATTACGAGGCATTGTTAACTATAAAAGAAAAAATATTATTACATAAGTATGTGAGGTTCTCTAACTTGCGTTATGAATTATGATTCTTCTAGTGTGTGCGTATATGCATACAATGTGGAGGTGTAGTAATTTCGACTCTACTATGACACTAATGAAATTACCCAAACCCTCCTAACTTTGTTCTTGCTCATTCAAATATGTCGAATAATACATATTAGTTATGTACCTCAATTCATATTTGTGAGATCGTGTATGCATGTAAAAATGTTTTTAGTTTGTATCAACAATGCAAGAAAAATTATTTTGTGAACCTAGTCGTGTAAGCTTTTTCAAAAAATAATGGAATTGGGGTGTTTGGCAAAAGCGTCAACTTGGCGCCAAAAATTTTTAATGTTGAAAAACTTAAGTGTTAATCACTTCTAATCCGTTATTAAGTATCCTAGATATGATTCCTCTAAAAATACTTAATCAAACTCTTTTATAACAAAATTCGGACCTAGTGTAGGTAATATAAGTGAGTTAATGCAAATCCTATGTTTAGGGAATCCTATTTATCCTACATTGTCTAATCCTAGTCCTAATTTCATAATTATTTAATCAATTTTGAAAAACCCCAATTCAATTTTATGATTATGAACAAACCCTAAAAATAAAATAAATTAGGTTTAATTGACTTACAATTACTGTTGAGTATGATGTAGTAAATGATAATATTTAATTGCAATGCCTCGATCTTGATCAACAAGTGGGTTTTAGAGTTTTGGGTTTGGTTTTCGGCTATGGCAGCAAGAGAGGTTTTTGATATTGTTTTGAATCTGAATAGTAAGGGAAAGAAGGAAAGAAAACGGGCTTCAGCAGATGCACGGTACAACTAATTTTGGTGGTGCCATGCCCACTTTAGTGGTGCCGTGCACTGCTATCTCAGTTTTCTGTTCAATTTTAGTTTTTGACGAAAAAGTCTTACTTATTTAGTGTGACTTTTTGAGACGAGAGGAAAGAATTTATACCTAATAAATTCTTATGATGACTGGAACTAGATTAGGCTACGAATGATGACATTAGATGTAACACCCTAACCCGACAAGGGTGGAAGTATCACATTATGGTGGCATATCAGAACAAACAACGCAAGCGGAAGACTTATAAACATAAAAGTTACAAAGGAAAAACTATGGAAATAAGGAAATGCTAATTCTATACAAAGGGAAAACCAAAACCAGAATACAAAATCAAACTAAGACCAAAAGAATCCAAATCCAACTAATCCAGATGCAAAGGGAATCTATCGTCAGGGTAGTCCACTAAGAACTCCTACGCACTCTTCACTCAACCCAGCTTCCAACCTAAAACCTGCCGCAGGAAAAGAAATGCGGCTGAGCATAAAAAGCCCAGTGAACAGATATATAACAAAACNTTATAGGCTTACATGTTTTATTATTTCATGTGACATCAGGTTTCATATGTATAGTCATTTTAAACGAACAAAGATGAGGTTTGGTTTCCTTTGTTTCATACGTGTATATATATATTACTCACAAGTCGAATGTAAACCAGAAAAACGATTACCTCAAGGACGATTTGGAAAGGGATGGTAGGAACGAAGCAAAACCAAAAACCAAAACCAAAACTCCTCCTGAACCGAAAACCACCCGCGACATATACCACAACTGATACACCAACGATCACTAACAAGCCAGAATACTAAGACCTGATCACCTATCACCTAGCCTCCTCCTTTCTGCTTCAATGATCGAACCAAAAGAAACCATGGCAGTCGACTTGTTATCCTTCTAGGGTTTATGTATGAGACGTTTATGTGAGATAGGTAATTCCAAATGGGAAGTAGAATCAAGCCGCCACTCTGTTCTAGGGTTAAGTGTAAAGATGAGCAATGTTATATTCGAATGGGTAAATGAGAAACAGAATTGGGATTATATCCAGGGAAGTTGCCGAGTCTATAGAGAGAAGGGTAGACCAAATCACTTTCAAAATTATAGAATATCTTTACCCCTTTAAATTTGTATTTAAGCTGTATATAAAAATAAAATAAAATTAACCCTTTTTGAAGTAGTCATGTTGTGTACAAAAGAAAGTATAGAAAGAGCCTAGTTGTTATATATGAGTCGTGTGATGGGGTTTCTCAAAACAAAACTAGAACCGGCCCCAAAAGTCTTCTTACAAGTCGAGTTAATTGGAGTCCAACACAAAGGATTAATCGGCCCAAGAAAATGTAAATGACGTGTGATACCATATATTTACTTAGGAAATAGAGTGTCGAGTTATTTTAAATGTGTCGTTTTATATTTTTGTATTTTAAAGTTTTAAATGATAACGTATATTCCAACTTAGGTTATATTTCAAGTATTGTAGATTTCAAGAAAAAACTAGTTTCTAAATTCTCAAGGTCCATGTAAATTGGTTTAGTTCACGAACTTTTGGAAATTTCAAAATATATGGGAAATTTACGAAAGACGGATTTTCGGGTTTTACAATTCTTCCCTTCTAAAAAGAAAATTTTCGTCCTCGAAAATTGAAGTTGCAAAAGTTAGACGGAAACGTAGCAAATCCCAAAAGAACGTTACAATTAACCTCGCGTTCGGAGAGGTCCTTCCAACAGAATCTTCACAAGCATAAATTTTTTTCATGACTCGATCCCGACAACAAAGATAGCCCCAGGCTCTCCACATAACACAAATCATAACAAATTTGATTCCAGCGAAACAAATGCTCAGCAGATGACAGATGATAGATGATAGATGATAGTAGAAATCTCACAAAGAGATACACGAAGCACATATACCTACGAAGCAAATACGGAGATAGTACTAAACGATAAATCTCATCAACTCCTACCAAATTCTGAACGAATGAAGGAACTTGCCAAAGTAAAAGAACATAAATCGAATCATCAAACGTATCAAAATCCTCATAAAGAGATGGATAGTAAATTCGTACTGACGATCACAATCACAAATCAGAGTATCAAAACGTATCAGAAGGCATAACAGAATAGGTAGAATCAATCGTACGTATAAGAACGAATCCAAAAACTTACGCGTCGCGAACAAAACTTCCTCAATTGCCGAAACGTCTAACTCTTCTATTCTTCTTCGGGAAGCGTGAACCAAAATGCGATTCTCTGTCACGAACATTGTAGGTGAACCATGTAGCTTGAATAATCTTCTGCCGAAGGAAATCTCTGCCGATCTTCCAAGCAAGCCGTCCTAGTCAATGCTCCACTGTAACTCCACTCGTTTTGTCCTTCCTCCTTCCTCCTGTGCGTGGAAATCTCCGATGTAGTCACCACCGTCTTCATACCATCCCGTCCAGCTCCTGCTTCAAGACTCTATACATATTAGTACAACTAAGATGAATAGAGTTGATAAGACCGTTCACTTCAAACTGCTCCCTTCCATCGTAGACATTCAACACAGAAAACAAAGATGAGTCTTGTGTTTCTCTTTCGTCTCTGAACACCCTAATATGTCATACTATGACAATTTGTCCAAGTATTCATGAAAGGCACGACTTATCAATTTCATAGGAATAGTCGTAGTGGTAGCCAATACAATTAGCATTACAACATTCATAGAGATCACAACGAATACGAAATGAAATTTCTAAGAATATCCCGTTCTTTTCACAAAATAAGACACGATTCAGCTTCCAACAATAAATACCATCATCATTCTTATCCACGAATAAAACAAAAACACACAAAGATACACAACGAACGTTCCCAACAAATCAAATAACTCTCGAGGCGAGTTTCATCAGAGAAGTATCTTCACAGTAGTGGAGAAATCATCACACGAGTTTTAGAGCAAGGTGGTCATAAACGATTATCAGGTTAAGAATCATGGTGTAAAATATCAACTTCACAGAACGTCAAAGGTGACAAACATAAAATGACAGTCGTCATCATCATAATACTCGGGCAACAAATCAAAATCCAAAATAACATCGAATCAAACATCCCAAATGTAAACAGATTAGCATAACAAAATTGTCTCCAAATATCTCCCGAACGCATCGGACAAACGAATATACACAATGAAGAGTCACAAAACGTTCATAGGGGTGGAATAGGTAAGGTCAAAAAAACCAGCAATGAAGAAAGAATCAAAAGCAGGGTGAAGTCATAGATTGTGTCAAACACGTAGGATTCATACATACGCAAATCTCCAAACGAACGAAAGGCATCTAAACGAATATCAAACGAGTCAAGAATCGAAGTTCAAAAGGATAACTCTAGAGAAAGAAAACTATGAGGCACACTACGAAGTCTAAAGGCATCCTAAACACATGTCGCGAATCCTGATAAGTCTTCTAAGTGTTCGAAACGAATGATCTAGTACGAGCTTAACGAAAAGCAAAGGCATCAATCAGAGTAAAGCGGAAGCAAGAAAACCAACGTCTGATCATATATCTACCCAATCCTCACCGGTCATACTAAAGCTCTTAAGGGGAGAAACTTAAGGCAAAACCTTCCAAAGTTATTCCTAAAGCTTCTAAGGTGCAAACCTAAGGGTCCAAAACTCACAGGCCATAAATTAGGTACTACAAGTCGCAGCCTGGGCTCTGATACCATAATTGTAACACCCCAACCCGACAAGGGTAGAAGTATCACATTATGGTGGCATATCAGAACAAACAACGCAAGCGGAAGACTTATAAACATAAAAGTTACAAAGGAAAAACTATGGAAATAAGGAAATGCTAATTCTATACAAAGGGAAAACCAAAACCAGAATACAAAATCAAACTAAGACCAAAAGAATCCAAATCCAACTAATCCAGATGCAAAGGGTATCTATCGTCAGGGTAGTCCACTAAGAACTCCTACGCACTCTTCACTCAACCCAACTTCCAACCTAAAACCTGCCGCAGGAAAAGAAATGCGGCTGAGCTTAAAAAGCCCAGTGAACAGATATATAACAAAATGAATAATCGAAACACATATAAGTATAAGAAAAGAAATCATAAGCTTCTGCTGAAATGAATATCATCTGTCAAATGAATAAGAGAGCAACGATCAACTGAACAAATATCATAATTTAACTGAATGAAGCATCATAAAGATATCAAGTGCAAGCATAATCAGATAGTAGTAAGAATCAAAGAGTACGTATCCAACAAAGGCTTGTCCACCAGAGACACTCGAATGGACAAAAGAAATAAAGGAAAGCCACGAGCCGACCTACCAGAGACACTCGAATAGGTCTAATCACATAATCACATATCCGTCAATTCATAGGGTGTACATAGAGTAGCTAGCTCCAATGTACCAGACGTGAAAGGGGTACAAGGCATGTACAGCCAGTCACCAAACCAAATCATATCATATCATACCAAACGTACCTAGGATGCATCCATACGCCTCCACAAACAAATCATACATATACAAAGTGGCCAAGTGATCACATATCATATCATAAACAGACGGGGACGCCGGGGACTAATCACACCGCCCCAGATAGTGTCATGCCATCGGTGCCTTGATGACACGCCCATGGTACCTCCATGAGTAGTTAGTAAACTCGGGCATCAGAACAGAACATATCAGAACAAACAAAGCAAAGCTATCCATAACATAATGCTCCCAAAGCATAACAAAATAGAATGCTCCTAGAGCATAATATAACTGAGTCTCATAATAATTAGTAATCACATATTCATAATCAAAGTGGATAGCAAATCAGAATCAAATCAGAGGAATCATAGCAAAGGCTCATATCAAACGAATCATATCAAAAGGGATCATAGTAAAGTCAAGGATCGAAAGTCATGAGAAGTCCCTATTGAAAGGGAAGAATATCTGTACCTTAAACCGCCCACGAAACCATAACATAACATAAGAATAGGAAGTCACTCCTTCTTCAGCGAATCTACACGAATTAATGATCGGCTTATTATTAACTTGTTTTAAAACAGATTACTCGTTTTAGTCGGCTTTCAATTTTTAGTAACTTTCCATTTATAGCAGCTTTTCAAAAGTAGTAACTTGCCATATTTAATAAGTTCCCATTTTTAGTACCTTCCCGAATTAATACTTTAAAGTTATTATTGACAATTAAATAATATTTAAGGTCTAGAATGACAAATATAATAAGTTTTTAAGTACGACAATTTAATAAAGTTCTGGGTCAAAATATAAATTATCAAAAATTAAATATTAAAAGTCAAATAAAATTATTTTAAAGTTTATTTTAATAAATTAGTATTACGATAATAATTTTGGACCCATCATTATAATTTTATATAATTTATTAACGTACCCACGATTTTAATATTTATGCCGTGACGACCCAAGATTTTATCCTTTCGAAAACAAACAAGTCCATGACACCCTCTTGTTAAAAATATGCCGAGACAAACGCTTCTTTTGTTATAAAGATAAGCCGAAGTGCCGAACAAACACCATCTTTTTATTTCGAAACAAAAATATACGAAAGAACATGCATGCATGATTTCCATCTTTATATTTCTTAGTTTTCTTTCAGATTTAGGAATATATAATAACAATCATATAAAGGTTTCTAACTCACACTACGCACACATATATGTCCATGCATATTATTCTATTTAACGAAACGATAAGATTCGTTTTACCCATTAGTTACGTATACTTATAGGCTTACATGTTTTATTATTTCATGTGACATCAGGTTTCATATGTATAGTCATTTTAAACGAACAAAGATGAGGTTTGGTTTCCTTTGTTTCATACATGTATATATATATTACTCACAAGTTGAATGTAAACCAGAAAAACGATTACCTCAAGGACGATTTGGAAAGGGATGGTAGGAACGAAGCAAAACCAAAAACCAAAACCAGAACTCCTCCTGAACCGAAAACCACCCGCGACATATACCACAACTAATACACCAACGATCACTAACAAGCCAGAATACTAAGACCTGATCACCTATCACCTAGCCTCCTCCTTTCTGCTTCAATGATCGAACCAAAAGAAACCATGGCAGTCGACTTGTTATCCTTCTAGGGTTTATGTATGAGACGTTTATGTGAGATAGGTAATTCCAAATGGGAAGTAGAATCAAGCCGCCACTCTGTTCTAGGGTTAAGTGTAAAGATGAGCAATGTTATATTCGAATGGGTAAATGAGAAACAGAATTGGGATTATATCCAGGGAAGTTGCCGAGTCTATAGAGAGAAGGGTAGACCAAATCACTTTCAAAATTATAGAATATCTTTACCCCTTTAAATTTGTATTTAAGCTGTATATAAAAATAAAATAAAATTAACCCTTTTTGAAGTAGTCATGTTGTGTACAAAAGAAAGTATAGAAAGAGCCTAGTTGTGATATATGAGTCGTGTGATGGGGTTTCTCAAAACAAAACTAGAACCGGCCCCAAAAGTCTTCTTACAAGTCGAGTTAATTGGAGTCCAACACAAAGGATTAATCGGCCCAAGAAAATGTAAATGACGTGTGATACCATATATTTACTTAGGAAATAGAGTGTCGAATTATTTTAAATGCGTCGTTTCATATTTTTGTATTTTAATGTTTTAAATGATAACGTATATTCCAACTTAGGTTATATTTCAAGTATTGTAGATTTCAAGAAAAATCTAGTTTCCAAATTCTCAAGGTCCATGTAAATTGGTTTAGTTCACGAACTTTTGGAAATTTCAAAATATATGGGAAATTTACGAAAGACGGATTTTCGGGTTTTACATTAGACGTATTCGAGGGAATGAGTAATTGGTCATTAGAGAAATTCGCGGAATGACTTCAATATTTATAGTGAAATAATTGAGTAGTCATGAGTTGTATTTGGGAATGAATTCGATGGACTAAATCGAAGGAATCGAATTGTGATGAGATGACCTAAATATTTCCAAAGTGATTTATAAATAGTCATGAGTGGGTTAGGAATGGAATGTCAAGGAAGTTGTTCAATGAGTATTCCATTTCGAAAGAGATGTTTCCTCATTGAACATCATAGTGACAGAGATGATGACGTATCATGAAATGTTTAATGCACGAACTAGACAAGGGGATTATGGTCAAGTCAATCTCTTCTTGTCGTGGCGCGTCATGGAAATGTCGTCATGAAGATATCAATGAGATATTAGAGCTTGTTTCATCTATAATGCTTATTTTCATGCCTTTCCAGCGTTTGTGTAATCGGCTTCGGTTGTGGAGATAGTAAGAGTTATTTGTTTCTTGATAAATCAAGAAGTTTAGAAACAACCTATGAAGGTACAAACATAACTTGTATATTATCAATCCACATAATCTCCCACACTATCAAAGTTAGTGCTAGATCATGATCTTTGCACTAAACTTCTTGGGATTGCGCACTTCCCAAATGTACAATGTCTTGAATACATCGGATGACGTATTCAATCGTTTTCAACGTAAGAAGTTTTAGGACCTTCTTACAACGATCCTAAAGGTAGACATTAAACATGATTTCGGGCCTACTTGCCGAGTGATAGAGTAATCTATCATGTCCTAGAAACTAAGTATTATCCGTATTCTCACTATCTTCGTCTTCAGTGAGTTTTATCTCCACGGACAATATTTGTTAGTAAGGATGATTTTAGGTAGGCTTTAGTTATATAAATATCCCATATATATATAAATATCCCATATATATATATA
>LBNU01000532.1:39775-79327 GCA_014162995.1 Artemisia annua
AATGTCTTGAATACATCGGATGACGTATTCAATCGTTTTCAATGTAAGAAGTTTTAGGACCTTCTTACAACGATCCTAAAGGTAGACATTAAACATGATTTCGGGCCTACTTGCCGAGTGATAGAGTAATCTATCATGTCCTAGAAACTAAGTATTATCCGTATTCTCACTATCTTCGTCTTCAGTGAGTTTTATCTCCACGGACAATATTTGTTAGTAAGGATGATTTTAGGTAGGCTTTAGTTATATAAATATCCCATATATATATATATATATATATATATATATATATATATATATATATATATATATATATATATATATATATATATATATATATATATATATATAAATATATATATATATATATATATATATATATATATATATATATATATATATATATATATATACGTTTATGTATATATTATTATGTTAGCACATAAGGAGTACAACATTACTATAGGATTCAAGAAATAATCATAATTTACTCCTCATGTTCTCCTCAATCTTGTCATGCATGATCTTAAGTCAGTCATTGTACATTCTTGGACAAGACGAGTTCAATATAGTGACACACACATATATTTCGAACAATGAGAGAGTATGAATTTTATTTCTTCATGATAAGTGTAGTATCTACCATTCACATGGTATATTCATGTTTAAGACATGAAATGGTTTTTAAAATTAACAAGTCTTGGAGAATGTACTACATATGTCTCCTTGTTAATTAAAACCATTAAGACAAACACTTTTCATGTCCCTTAAACTAATACTAGCAAGGAAAGTTCTCAAGACAACTACATGCACAACTAATCACGTAGAAAGGAGGTTTTGAGAAAACTTACCTTGGCCTATGATGTTATCCTCATAATTATGCTTAGAGAGATGAGATCAAGCTTGAATTATCCATCTCCATTAGTACTTCCATTGATCTTTGTAGGATTACAAGTTGATTCTCAAGTATGACTATCCAGAAAAAAGAACTCAAGCATTTGGTCCCCAATATCTCATGGGTCCAAGGTTGTTAGTGTTGAACATCTCATGCATTTCATGCATTTGGTTTGGATGTAGGAATGGAGGACAAATTTCCCATGGTAGATAACTTTGTTGTCGACGGTTGATCCAAGTTACAGGATAGTTACTTGGATAACTTTGTCTTCTAAAGTTACCTCTCGGTAGAGGAGTTCTAGGCCGAGGTTTGGGAACATTTGTTTATCTAGGTGGAGGGAGTCTTTGATCTAGTATCATGTCTAGTAGATCCATCCACGGAAGTTGGTACGGGTTTATAAAACCTTTTTACTTCCTTTTTACTAGCTACAGGTATTTCAACATTATTGACTACTATGTGACTTGGTTTAGGACTTAGGTTATTTTTCAAGATTGACCCTGTTCTGACTTTGGCAGGTGACAGATCATTGGTACCACTAACTTTAGTAGTGTCGTTACCACTTTTAGCGGTGTCGTCATCTGCCAGATCAGATTCTCCAGATTTAATAAATTTAACTTGCTTAATTTCACTAGTAGATGCCTTGTTTGGGTCAAATCCTAAACCCGCTCCACCATATTGGCTATATCTAATATTATCTATCATGTCGTTAAGTGCTTTTGTTCCTTCCTCAAACTTAATGACTTTAACGGCATTTTCTTTGAGTTTTTCATTTTCTATTTTAAGGTCTAAGCATGAATTACATCCAACATCTATTTTTTTATTCTTCTAGATTCTTTTAAGTTGATCTCTTAGTTCTACTACTTGTAGTTCTAATTCATGCAAGGTTGCTTTTAGCATTTTGTTCCTAGTTATAATTTTAGTACTTACCTCACATAATTTATTATATTCGTCATATAGCATTTTATCATCAATTGACGAATTATCATCACTATAATAAGAAGAGTCGGAATGTACCTCGTTAGAAGCTTGAGCCATGAGGCATGATTTGTCATTTGGCTTCTCCTCTTCTTTTTCACCGCTATCACTCCAAGAACCTCCTACAAAGGCTCTTTGGTTGTTTGATCTTGGTGGTTTAGGACATTATCCTATAAGATGATTAGGATCTCCACATCTAAAACATTTCCTATCGCCCTTTCCTTTCTTATCATCTTGGTTCTTAGTGAATGACTTCCTTTCGTCACGAGATTTCCAGGTGGGTCTACCTCTTCTTCTAAGGAACCTCTTAAAGTTTCTAACCGCTAGTGCATACTCTTCATCTTCACTGTCGTGACACGAGCTTTCCTCATCACTAGACTCTTTCTTAGCTTTCAATGCTAGAGACCTAACTTTTTCACTTTTGCCTTTGACAATATCGGAATCATTCTTGATTATCATTTCATGAACTTTCAAGTTTCCTATAAGTTCATCAAATGATAACGTCGCCAAGTTCTTTGATTCTTCTATGGCAGTGACCTTTGCTCTCCATTTGGGATGTAGAGCCCTAAGAAACTTCCTAATATAATTCTTGCTAGAGTAACCTTCATCAAGAGCTTTAAGACTAGTAATAATAGTATTAAATCTAGTAAATGCACTATCTATAGTTTCATCTTCCGGAATGGAAAATTGGTCATATTGTTGAACAAGAAGATCAATCTTTTTCTCTTTGACTTAACTATTACCTTGATGGGTGACTACAAGAGTTTTCCAAATTTCCTTTGCCGTATTGCACATAAAAATGCTTTCAAACTGCTTTTTCGGCAAGGCGTTATAGATTACCATTTTAGCCTCATCATTTTTGGCTAATTTTCTTTTAAGCTCATCACTTTGTTGATCATAAGGAATAATTTTATCCTTTTTGGTTAAAGGATCTTTTTCAATAGGTTTAAAGTCATCATCGGTAATAACATGCCAAAGATCAATGTCTTTTGATTTCACATACGTTTCGAATCTTGTTTTCCAATAGATAAAACAATCGGTTTCAAAAAGTGGTGGTCTTTGCATAGATTGCCCTTCTTGATATTTGTCGAAATCCATTGATCGTTTCAAGTTTTAAAATGCAGTATATTTTAAAAACTTGCCAAACCTGTCTCTGATACCAATTGTGGGAAACTAGAAGGGGGGTTGAATAGTTTACCGACTTGTTTTAATTAGTTTATAAAACTGTTGCGTTGTTAAAACTTTAGATTCTAGTGTTTGTGAATTTCAAACAACACCAATATGAACACAATACTAAACTAATACAAATAATAAAGATATGTAAAAGAAAGAGATGGAAAGATCAAACCGAGACAACGAGATTTATAATGGTTCGGTCACGAAGCTCTTCTTCGCCCTACTCCACTCCTCGAGTACCACACTCGAGAGTTCTAAGCACTATATCAACAAAGCTCCCTTCAGGCGGAGAAAACCGTACAACGTCGCTTACGTTATTTTCCGATACTAAGCTAGATGTCGAGTACTAATCTTAGCTAGTACAAATCTACCACGATCCACTTGATCCTTACTTCACTTAAGATCTACACGATCCTCACACTTTACACGATCAACACGATCCTCACACAATTCACAAGATCAATACGATCCTCACACAATTCACTCAATCCTCACAATCTACTCTTGATCCACTTGATCAATACTTAATCACTCAACACTCAAGAGATCCTCAAGATCTCAACAAGATCACAATGACCAACACTATAACTTATGAAGCACTAAAACAATTGATGTATATCAAGATACAATCAAGTAGACTACTTGTAATGCAAGTGCACTACACTATACTATGATACCAACACTTTGTATCTTCTTAATACTTTGTGTTCTTCTCTTGACTAGTAGAGGAATGGAGATGATCCTTGGTTGGATGAAAGAATCACTCTTTAAACAAAAGAAAACTAACTAATGATCAAAGGAGAGTTTGGATGAATGAGGATATGACTACAGAAAATTAAGTGTGTGAAAGGATGGCCAAAATCTAGGAAATGAAGTGGTATTTATAGAATCTGAGAATTTGGCCGTTATAAAGGGACGGCACCACTAAATAGCACACGGTACCACTAAATTTAGTGGTACCGTGCCAAACAAAAACGCTCCTCTTTTTGTCTTTAGTGGTGAAATTTTATTTGAGGGAGTTTGGAGCTGGTTTGGGTGAAAAACTAGCAGTTGGGAATTTTGAAATTAATTTCCCAAGTTAAAACATTTCTTTATAATTCATAAATAATTTGTAAAGTGTATTTATGAAAAGAAAGTTTTGTCAAGCTAAAAATGTAAGGTTTAAAGACACAAGTTCACTTCTTTGATCATTGGTCAAGTTGTAAATTTGTTTGTTCATACCTAGAGTGATTGACTAAGAAGTCGGATACATTGACTAAAAATTTGTTTACGTTAGTTTTGACGTAAGATGTTTTCACATTTTGTTATCATCAGAACATAGAGATATCGAAAGATGAGAATAACGTTTTTAAACATTATTTGCATCAACAAAACTATTAAGCTCTCTAAGCTCCCTAATTACACTTTCGATTTGGTTACGCAATGACGCTACTTCATCGATGTTCGTTAGGATTGAAAGCTAATCTAATTAGGTCTAAGGGTGAGGGATGATTCTTTTTGTATTTTTATATTTTATGAAAGCAAGTGAAATCTCGGTTTTGAAGGAGTGGGCGGAATTAGTTGCTAGTCAACTAAACCAATTAACTACAAATGCAAATAAAATAAAATGACAAGAAAATAAAAGGTTGTGAAACTTATATGGAGAAAAGCGTGTTTACTTAGATTTCATTACTCCCTAGCTATAATTTACCGGTTGATTAGTTTGTTACAATTGTGTGGATGACGGGTTGTATTCCTTAATACCATTCGTGGGGCATGTACGTCCTTCCCCAACTCTATAAGCTCCTACTTCACCCTATGGCGACACGTTTAGTATCCTAACTCTTGGGAATAATGCTAACAGTTACCACTGTTAAGCTTGTGGAAGACACTGTTGAAGAATGCACTAGCAGTGGAAACACATTACCACTGCTAGTACATATTATTACCACTGCTAATGTGATAACTTTTATGTATTCGTGTATAGATAAGTATAGAATAGATCTTGTGTATATTCTATTTAGTTAGCTTTATACTTATCTTGTAAAGGACTCCTTGTGCTATAAAAGGAGGTCCTAGGTTAATGTTTAGATACGTATCTTTGTGAAAGCTTCAAGGTGTAAACCCTAGTGATATTCAGATCACTCGTATTCAATATATTGAAGTTGCAAGTTTGGTTAAACCTGTGTGTTCATTACATAACATTGTTCTCACTTACAATACAACTCATATACAATCTTCTAAGTGTTAACAAGTAAATGCCACGTGCTTGTTAGTATTACTCAAAGTATCATTCTAACACAAGGCATGTGTTTAGATCCAACAAGTGGTACCATAGCCAGGTTCTGATACTTTGATTTAGAAGATCCGAAGAAATAGCTTAACCACTTCACCAAAATCAATGGAGATCGAAAACAACCAGTCCAACACTGCTGCAAGGCTTCCAAAGCTCAAACTCAATGAGTTTGAGATGTGGAGGATAATGATAGAGCAATACTTCATCATTTAAGATTATGCTCTATGGGAGATCATTATGTTTGGTGATTCTTTCAAGCCAAAACAGACTACTGAAAAAGTTAATGGAAAAGATGTAGTAATAGTAAGTGCTGTTCCTACTACCACTGAAGAAAGAACTCAGAAGAAGAATGATCTCAAGGCTAGAAGCTTGCTTCTAATGACTCTGCCCAAGGACCAGATCATTGCCTTTAGCAAGCATAAAACAGCAAAGGAGTTGTTTAAAGAAATTTGCTCAGTGTTTGGTGGTAATGATGCTACCAAGAAAACTCAAAAGACATTCCTTTTTCACATAAAACTTTCTGAGTTATATACTCCTAACACACTTATATTCCTTTGATCATTAGTTAGTTTTCTTTTGTTTAAAGAGTGATCCTTTCATCCAACCAAAGATCACCTACATTCCTCTACTAGTCAAGAGAAGAACACAAAGTATCAAGAAGATACAAAGTGTTAGAGTCTTTGTGTAGTGCACTTGCATTACTAGGTGTTAACTTGATTGTATCTTGACATACATCAAGTGTCATTGTATTTTGTTGTTTTCTTGTGTTGATCATTGTGATCTTGTTGAGATCTTGGAGGTCTCTAGTAGCTTGTGTGATTGTGCATTGATCAAGAGGATCAAGAGTATAGTGTAGATCGTGTGATAAGTTAGGATCGTGTGGATCATGTATATTGTGTGAGGATCGTGTAGATCGTGTGATAAGTTAGGATCGTGTGGATCGTGGTAGATTGGTACTAGCTAAGATTAGTACTCGACATCTAGCTTTGTGTCAGAAAATAACGTAAGCGACGTTGTACGGTATTCTCCGCCTGAAGGGAGCTTTGTTGACATAGTGCTTAGAACTCTCGAGTGTGGTACTCGGGGAGTGGAGTAGGGCGAAGACGAGCTTCGTCACCGAACCACTATAAATCTCGTTGACTCGGTTTGATCTTTCAATCTCTTTTCTTTACATACTTATTGATTGATTGTGTTAGCATAGTGTTGTGTTCATATTGGTGTTGATTGATTTCATCCACTTTTGAATCAAAGTTTTTCATAAATAAAGTTTTATAATTAAAAGAAAACGAGTCGGTAGACTATTGAACCCCCTTCTAGTTTCCCACAATTGGTATCAGAAGCCAGGTTAGGCAAGATTTTAAAATAAACTGTATTTAAAACTTGAATCGATCAATGGATTTCGACATATATCAAGAAGGGCAATCTATGCAAAGACCACCACTTTTGGAAACCGATTGTTTTATTTATTGGAAAACAAGATTCGAAATGTATGTGAAATCAAAAGACATTGATCTTTAGCATGTTATTACCGAGTGTGACTTTAAACCTATTGAAAATGGTCAAATTATTCCTTATGATCAACAAAGTGATAATTTTAAAAGAAAACTAGCCAAAGACGGTGAGGCTAAAATGGTAATTTACAATGCTTTGCCGAAAAAGGAATATGAAAGAATTTTTATGTGCAATACGGCAAAGGAAATTTGGAAAACTTTGTTAGTCACTCATCAAGGTAATAATCAAGTCAAAGAGAAAAAGATTGATCTTCTTGTTCAAAAATATGAACAATTTTTCATTCCGGAAGATGAAACCATAGATAGTGCTTTTGCTAGATTTAATACTATTATTACTAGTCTTAAAGCTCTTGATGAAGGTTATTCTAGCAAGAACTATGTTAGGAAGTTTCTTAGGGCTCTACATCCCAAATGGAGAGCAAAGGTCACCGCCATTGAACAGTCAAAGAACTTAGCGACATTATCACTTGATGAACTCATAGGAAACTTGAAAGTTCATGAAATGATAATCAAGAAAGACTCCGACATAGTGAAAGGCAAAAGTGAAAGAGTAAAATCTTTAGCGTTGAAAGCAAAGAAAGAGTCTAGTGATGAGGAAAGCTCTAATTCTGATAGTAAGGATGAAGCGTATGCACTAGCCGTTAGAGACTTTAAAAAGTTCTTTAGAAGAAAGGGTAGATTCGTTAGATAACCTCGTGACGAAAAGAAAACTCTATCAAAGAACCGAGACGATAAGAAAGGAAAGAACGATAGAAAATGCTTTAGATGTGGAGACCCAAACCACCTCATTGGAGATTGTCCTAGGCCACCAAGAAACAACAACCAAAGAGCATTAGTGGGAGGGTCTTGGAGTGATAGTGATGAAAACGAGGAGAATAAGCCCAACGACGAAACATGTCTCATGGCTCAAGCTTCAAATGAGGTACACTCCGACTCTTCTTACTATAGTGATGATAATTCATCTATAAATGATAACATGCTATATAATGAATTTAATAAACTATGTAAGGTAAGCGCTAAAGTCATAACTAGAAACAAAACATTAAAAGCAACATTGCATAAACTAGAAAAAGAAATTTTGGAACTAAAAGATCAAGTAAAAAGACATGATAAAAGAAAAGTTTGTGATGTTGGCTGCGAATCATGTCACAACCTTAGAGTAGAGAATGTACTACTTTGGGAAATGCATTGAGAATCATTAAGTTTGAAAAAGAAGCTAAAACGTCCGACAATAAGCTAATCAACACAGGATGTATTGAGAATAAAGATGCGAATCTAAGTGTTAATAAAGCTTCAACAAGTGAAACAAAACAAGTAAAGTTTAGTAAACATATAAGTTCTGTCGAAAAAGTGGACGACACCCCTAAAGGTACATACGACACCACTAAAATTAGTGGTACCGTGGTACCGTGTGGTGCAAAGGATAGAACAGAGTCGAATTTGAGAAATAATTTAAGCCCTGAACTAAATGACAAAGTAGTTAACAAAGTTAAAGTACATGCGGTTATTAAAAAGGAAGTCAAAAGTAACTATAAACCCTTGTCAACACCCGGACTTGGTTTTGTAAAACCTAACTCTAGATCAAAGACTCCTCCATCTAGGAAAACTAATTTTCCTAAACCTCGGCCGAGGACTCCTCAACCGAGAAGTAACTTTAGAAGACAAAGTTATTCAAATAATCCAACATCTTGGAATAATATTCGACAACAAAGTTACTTGCCTTGGGAAATTTGTTCTCCTTTCCAACATCCTAGTCAAATGCAAATAATGCATAGGATGTTTAACACTAACAACTTTGGACCCATGAGATATTGGGGACCAAATGTTTGAGTTTCTATCCTATTCAATAGATTTGCTTGGGAATCGACTTGTAGCCAAATGAATGGGTCAAAGATAGTGGATGCACTCATCACATGATGGGAAATCGAAGTCTATTCTCTTCATACAAAGCTTACAATGGAGGTAACATTACTTTCGGTAGTAAAATTAAGGGCAACATCATTGGCAAAGGTACGATTACTCAAGACTCCCTTACTATTAAAAATGTTGAGCATGTAGACAACCTAGGATTCAATTTACATAGTATTAGTGAAATGGTTGACAATAAGTGTAGAGTAATCTTCTCGGAAGAAGGTAGTGAGATAACTAAGTATGGCAAGACCATAGGCAAGGGAGTTAGGAAAAATGGTCTATTCGTTATGAAGATAGGAAATACACCTCAAGATAAAATTTGCCTAGCAACTATAGATGACCATTCCACTTTATGGCATAGGAGACTAGGTCATGCAAATATGCGTTTGATACAATCATTGGCATCAAAAGAATTAGTTAGAAATCTTCCTAAGCTTAAGTTCAATAAACATTTTTGTGACGCTTGCAAACTTGGTAAACAAGCTCACTCAAGTCACAAGGCCAAGAATATGGTCTCTACCACTAGATGCCTAGAACTTCTTCACATGGACTTATTCGGTCCATCTGCCGTACGGAGCTACGGAAGAAATTACTACACGTTAGTAACAGTAGATGATTACTCTAGATACACTTGTACTAGATTTCTTAAGAATAAGACACAAGCTTTCGATGAATTTGAAATCTTTAGTAAAAAGGTCCAAAATCAATTAGACTGTAAGATAGTGTCAATTAGGACGGATCATGGTCGGGAATTTGACAATGAAGTGCAATTTGGAGTTTATTGTTATCTTAATGGTATTACTCACAATTTCTCAGTTCCACGCACTCCACAATCAAACGGGGTAGTTGAGCGGAAAAATCGCACTCTACAAGAGATGAGTAGAACAATGCTCAATGAAGAATCTATTCCGCAAAAGTTTTGGTGTAATGCCGTGGACACCTCAACATATATACTCAATAGGATATTAATTAGACCGATATTAGGAAAAACACCATACGAAATATTGAAAGGAAGAGAACCTACATTAGACTAATTTAGAGTATTTGGAAGCAAGTGCTTCATTCTTAACACCAAAGACTACCTCACCAAGTTTAACCCAAAGTCTTACAAAGGTGTCTTTCTAGGTTACTCCCAAAATAGTAAAGCCTATGTAGTTCTAAACAAGGAGACTATGAAAGTCGAAGAATCACTTAACGTGACATTCGATGAAAGTCCTCCTCCCACGAAAACATCACCCTTAATGGATGATGATCTAGATGAGGAAGAAGCCATAAAGGTTAATAGTAAGAAAGTTCTAGTAAATGACATTGAGGATGAAATAGTCAAAGTTGACGAAGTCGTTAACATTAAGGAATCCAAAAATCATCCAATAGAAAATGTCATAGGAAATCTTAACCAAAGAACCCTTAGGTCACAAACACAAAACAAAAGTAATTTCTTTTGTTTCTTATCCACCGTAGAACCTAAGAATGTCGCTGAAGCGATTAAGGATGAAAGTAGGATAGTTGCTATGCAAGAAGAGTTAAATCAATTCACCGCAAATAAAGTAAGGGATTTAGTACCTCCTCCTGAGAATCAAACCATCATAGGAACTAAGTAGGTATTTAGAAATAAACTCGACAAAAATGGCGTCATAACTAGGAATAAGGCTAGATTAGTAGCACAAGGCTACAATAAGCAAGAGGGAATAGATTATGATGAAACTTATGCACTGGTAGCTATATTAGAATCTATTAGAATACTCCTTGCCTATGCTTGTGCCTTAGATTTTAAACTATATCAAATGGACGTGAAAAGTTCATTCCTAAATGGTATTATCAACGAGGAGGTATACGTATCACAACCTCCAGGATTCGTTGATTTCGAAAAACCGAATCATGTTTATAGACTCAAGAAAGCTCTTTATGGTCTTAAACAAGCTCCTAAGGCTTGGTATGATCGACTAAAAGCATTCTTGATTAAACATGAATATACCATGGGAATGGTTGATAACACACTCTTCACGAAGAAACGCGATTCACATCTCATTATTGTTCAAATATATGTCGATGACATTATATTCGGCTCAACTTGTCCTAAATTGTGCGATGATTTTTCTAAAATCATGCATGACAAGTTTGAGATGAGCATGATGGGAGAATTAAATTTCTTCCTTAGTCTACAAATAAAACAAATGGAAGATGGTATCTTTATTAATCAATTTAAGTATATTAAAGAGATGCTTAAGAAATTTGGTCTAGAAGAGTCTAAGCCCATGAAAACTCCCATGTCTATGGAAGTGAAACTCACGAAGGATGAAGAAGGTGAGTCCGTAGATAACACTAAGTACAAGGGGCATGATAGGTAGTTTATTATATCTAACGGCAAGTAGGCCCGATATCATGTTTAGTGTCTGCCTTTTTGCCCATTTCTAAGAGGATCCCAAAACCTCTCACCTTGAAGCGGTTAAACGTATCTTCCGATACATTAAAGGCACTATACACTTGGGATTATATTATCCCAAGGGGACCGGCGTAAAAACTATTGTCTATGCCAACTCTGATCATGTGGGAGATTATGTTGATCGAAAAAGTACGAGTGGCGTTTGTACCTTCATGGGTTGTTCTCTAACTTCTTGGTTCTCCAAGAAACAAACGGCTCTTGCTATCTCCACGACCGAAGCCGAATACGTAAGCGCCGGAAAGGCATGTCAACAAGCACTATGGATGAAGCAAGCTCTTATCGACTACGACATTCATCTTGACGACATCCAGATTATGTGCGACAACAAAGGCGCCATCGACTTGAGCAAGAATCCCATCCAACACTCTCGTACTAAACACATCGAAATTCGCCACCACTTCCTTTGCGACAACGTCCAAAAAGGAAAAATTTCTATTGAGAAATTTCCCTCTCCAGACAATATCGCCGACATCCTAACTAAACCTCTCAAATGCGAATCTTTTAACTATCTCCGTTTAGGTCTAGGAATGATGTAACACATCCCGTAAACCCCCTCTTATGACTATTTGAATATTTCTTTTGAAATATTAAGGTCATCCCTCGCATCCCTCTAATGACTTTCGAAGTCATCTTGTATCAACTGTTTTTGCTCGGTCCATCTCTCATTTTAAGAATTTATTAGGTATAAACTCCTTCCTCGTGTCAAAGAGTCTCACTAAGTTAGCGAGACTTGTTCGTCAAAAATCAAAAAGGGACAAAAATTTGTTCCAGCAGACCACGGCACCATTAAAGTGGGCATGACACCACTAATTTTAGTGGTACCGTGGTACCGTGTGTCTAACATTGTCGTATATCAGTTCTCTTTCCCTCACAATTCACATTTGAACTTTCCCAATTTCCTCCATTGCTGTCAAAACCTGATCTCACATCACAAAACCTAATTAAACAATCTCAAAATCATATTGGAAGCACTTTTCTTCAAGAAAATCAATTACTATCAATCTCTTATCATCAATTGTAAGTTATTCTATTTTAATTTCTCTTTGATCATGAGTCTAGGGTTATTCTTGCAAAAAAATTGGAATTGGGGATCTCTTATTAAGTTATTTCAATTTTCACAATTTAGAATTCCAACATAGAATAGAAGCATAGAATCAAATTCATTACATTAGATTAACAAATTATACATAAATCTTTCAAACTCAAAACCCAATTCCATAATTTCCAAAACCTCACAAATCTACGATCATGAATAATTATTTTTGTGCATTGTTGATTCAAATTCAAACATTTTTCTCATGCATACATGATCTCCTAAATATTAATCGAATTAAATAATTAATATGTAATATTCGAAATATTCAATTGAGCAAAAGCAAGGTTAGGAGTGTTTGGATAATCTCATTAAGATAAGAGTCAAGATTATCACACCTCCACATAGTTTGCATATAGGCACACACTAGACACATATCTTAATAATAATAAACATCCTTGATTATTAAAGAAAGTTTATTTTCTTTATATAGGTTTCAACCATGTCTCATCTCTATGATTTTGATCACCTCACAACCAACACATACATTCCCGATATATCTCGTGAACCCACTACACCCGGAAACCACATTCGTGCCTATGTCAATCTTGAGACCCGTCAGTTTCATGAAGGTCGAGTCGTTGATCCTTCTCTAATTTATCATAGGGATATCAACATGTCATTTAGAGCCATAGGTTTTGATTGCTTACTACACATCAACGAGTTCATTTTCCCTCATTTTGTGCTAGAATTCTTTCGACAAGTCGAACGTACGTAATGAGGATCGATCTTTGTCACTTTGCTTTTGGATCCGCAAATTTAAGTTTATCCTCACTCTTGAGCAATTTGCTCAAATTCTTTGAATCCCCAATCATGGGCAATGTGTCTACACCGAAGATTGGTGTCTTGAGTCTCTCTTCAATTATAGAGAAGAAAATAGTCCTTATTGCTCTTACATACCTTCTCCTAGTGAGCTCACAAAACTACTCCGTACTCATATGTTCACTCGTTACCTCGACCTTAACAGGATTTGATTGGCGGAAGTTCGCTATGAACTTCTTTCTCGTGCTATCATTTTAAAAGAAAATGTTCTTAGTTTTAAGGGTGTCCGTGAGCAACTTCCGACGTGTTGTGCTCACGTGTTGTATTGTCTCCTCACTCAACAACTATACAACCTCGCCTACTTCTTCGCTAAGTGAATTGTCCATCTCAAAGGTACCAAGGATAAATTGATACCTTATGGGATGTTCCTCACTCGTCTTTACCACTATTTCATGAACTTTCACCCATACCTTTGTGTTCCTCATTATTCTCTTTTCTCTCCCGTCATGGAACCCCTAAATGAGTCTCACATCTCCTCCATTTTTATTTCTGCCGCCTCCGTTGATTACAACATCTATGATGATCCTACGGATGAGGGAGTGGTGCGAGCTCAACTCAAGAGTGTGATGGAACTTGATGAAGTTGAAATGGTCCTTGAGAAGCATGGACTTGAGTAGTTAGGAAGGGATTAGTAGCCTTATCTCATCTTAGGGATTAATAACATTTGGCTTAACTATTGCATGCTTGACTTTTTCCCTAACTTCTTGAATTATTTAATTCTCATATTATGTTGGATGCTAGTCTAATTTGTCCTTTTGAGTGCATGCTTAGTTCTACATTGATACTTGTTTGACTTTATTTGATTGCTTGATGTAGAGTATTATTGGACATATTTGGTAAATTAATCTTTAGTGATTTGAGGCACTATCATTTCCTACAAATAGTCCACCTAGGAAACTCCCTCTAGCTACTAAAACATAGGTTTCACAGAAAATTTTTGCTTTTCCAGGTCACGGCACCACTAATTATGCCACGGTACCGTTAATTTTATTGGTACCGTATGCTATTTAGTGGTACCGTACCATGCTAAGATGAAATTTACTGTTTCCTCAAGAATTCTGCGTTCCTATCCTCCAAACCTGCAAAGTTTGCACACTCTCATGCACCTTAAGATTCCTCTAGACTCCCATAGGACATCCTTATCACCTTTAATTCAAATCACACTACTCTTGCTTATATAAGGCCTCACTCTTGCAAGCATCTCTTGCAACTAACTATCATCATTACACCTCTCATTCACCATGGCTACCACACAAGGATCCACATCTCACATCTCCAAGAAACCTAGAATCACCATTAGGCCTTTATCCAAACCTCTCTTTGTTGATCTTACAAAAGATGATGAAGTGACAACACCACCTTCCCAAGGCAATCCAAACTCACCACCTCCACCTAATGCTCCTTTGAAATCATCATCCAATAGGACATATTCATCATCATCTTCTTTCAATACCATGCCATCATCTATGGATTACACACTCTCACCCATCACATCATTGGACTATACTATGCCAACTCCATCACCAACATACTCACCACCTTCATCACCCATCCTGGGTCCTCCTATTCCACTCAACCCAATTGATATACATGGTGCAACTTGCATATGTTGTCTTCACAACCATAACCTCATTTCCTCTTTAAGAGATGAGCTCTACTACATGTTCTACTATGTGGAACAACTCTTGATGCCACCGCAACCACCAATCATGTCACCATCACGATCTCTTAGCCCATTTAACTAAATATGTCTATGTTTAGTCATCCTAAATAACTATTAGGACTTCATCTTGCACTAGAAGCAAATCTTAGGACCTCTCAAGTCACTAGAGATTAATATGTGCTTCTTGTAGTTGTAGCTTTTATTATTTCCTTAATGTATTCACACTTCATGTGTGGTCTTTGGTTTTATGCATGGGCTTATTATCTTATCTTAGTTGTTCTTTCATGGTTGGATATTTGTCTTAGTTGCTACTTGTTAGATATGTTTCTTGTGTCATCTAACTTTGTTTTGTAGCAATCATCATTGCTCGATTCCTTGGTATGCTCCAAATGAGGGGGAGTATATATCAAGGGGGAGCTTTGCAAGTCTTTTTGCTTCGACAAAAAGGGGGAGAAGTGGGATATAAACTCACACTAAAAACTTGTCGAAATTAGTTTTTCACATAAAATGAGTTTATGTTTTGTCATCATAAAAAGGGGGAGATTGTTGATACAAATAATGTCTTAAAACGTTATTCTCATATCTCGATATCTTTATGTTTTGATGATAACAAAATGTGAAAACATCTTACGTCAAAACTAACGTAAACAAATTTTTAGTCGATATATCCGACTTCCACGTCAATCACTCTAGGTATGAACAAACAAATTTATAACTTGACCAATGATTAAAGAAGTGAATTTGTGTTTAGAACTTCACATTTTTAGCTTGACAAAACTTTCTTTCAAAAATACATTTTATTTTTGAATTATAAAGAAATGTTTTATTTGGGAAATTCATTTCAAAAATCCCCCAACAGCTATTTTTTACCTAAACCAGCTCCAAACTCCCCCAAATAAAATTTCACCACTAAAGACAAAAAAATGGAACATCTTTGTCTGGCACGGAACCACGGTACCACTAAATTTAGTGGTACCGTATGACAATTAGTGGTGCCGTCCCCCTCAAACAGTCAAATTTCCAGATTCTATAAATACCACTTCACTTCCCATATTTTGGCCATCCTTTTTCACACAAAACTTTCTGAGTTATATACTCCTAACACACTTATATTCCTTTGATCATTAGTTAGTTTTCTTTTGTTTAAAGAGTGATCCTTTGATCCAACCAAAGATCACCTACATTCCTCTACTAGTCAAGAGAAGAACACAAAGTATCCAGAAGATACAAAGTGTTAGAGTCTTTGTGTAGTGCACTTGCATTACTAGGTGTTAACTTGATTGTATCTTGACATACATCAAGTGTCATTGTATTTTGTTGTTGTCTTGTGTTGATCATTGTGATCTTGTTGAGATCTTGGAGGTCTCTAGTAGCTTGTGTGATTGTGTGTTGATCAAGAGGATCAAGAGTATAGTGTGAGGATTGTGTAGATCGTGTGATAAGTTAGGATCGTGTGGATCGTGTATATTGTGTGAGGATCGTGTAGATCGTGTGATAAGTTAGGATCGTGTGGATCGTGTGTCACAACTCGTAAATTCTGGTCATTTTCCCGAACTTTCTCAATTACTATTCATCGGTTACTATTCATCGTTTACTATTCACTGGTCACTATTCATCATTTTACTATTAGGTAGATTCGTACTAGCTAAGATTAGTACTCGACATCTAGCTTAGTGTCAGAAAATAACGTAAGCAACATTGTACGGTTTCTCCGCCTGAAGGGAGCATTGTTGACATAGTGCTTAGAACTCTCGAGTGTGGTACTCGGGGAGTGGATTATGCGAAGAAGAGCTTCGTGACCGAACCACTATAAATCTCGTTGTCTCGGTTTGATCTTTCCATCTCTTTTCTTTACATACTTATTGATTGATTGTGTTAGCATAGTGTTGTGTTCATATTGGTGTTGATTGCTTCATCCACTTTTGAATCAAAGTTTTTCATAAATAATGTTTTATAATTAAAAGAAAACGAATCGGTAAACTATTCAACCCCCTTCTAGTTATGTCTACTCCCCGCAATTCTACCCCCGTCTCATCTAGTTTACATCCGTAGAATGCTCTTTCCTCTCCGAATGTACTAGATTATTCCCCTAAACCTCTTTTCCCTGACTCCTTAGAAGAGTCTAGGAACAATATAGTTACCCCGACACCTTTAGGTTTTACACCTTTTATAGATGATCCACACCTAAAACATTTAAGGGATTTTTATGCAAACACACCACCTATTCCTTCACCAGCCTCTATTCCTTTCTGTTTTACCCTCACCAACATTTGATCCACAAGGATACTTTATTCCCGGAGGACCAATGTTACGTAGGAGACCCACACATCCTTTATCGCACTTACCTAATAGTAAACCTAGTATATTTAGGAAACAACCCTATACCTTAGTACCTCCCTATATCCCCACAAACCTTCCCACCTCATCTTTGAAATTTGAGGTTGGAGGAGATTCCCATAGGGCACTGGTATGTGTTAATTTACACATATCTTTACCTTATTAAACAGACCAAAAAGATCAAAAACCCGACCATAAATGCCAAATATATGTGTTTTTATGTTTGTGATTGTGCAGGTACGGATATTATGGAATAAGGACAAAAATTAAAGAAAACCCGACAAAACGAGAACGAGAATGGAAAAGGGATGTAAAGCCGAGGCCGGGGAAGGAATTTACCAAAGTGGATCATGAATATGCTCAAGTTGTCAATTTTAACCCTTGAAAGTACTTTGCAAAAATGTAAAAATTGGTCCTTGCAAATCTAAAGTTTACAACATTAGTCCTTTGGTAAAATCCTAAACATAAACTAAAATCATAACTCTTACAACCGGACCCTTGTTTCATTAATCCAAAAAAATCACAAAATCCTAGTCCAATAAACCCATCACCAAGCCGAGGCCCATCTCACTCTTTTACAAAACCCGGCTTGCCACCATTCCCTTTAACCCCGGTCAAAGAAAAAAGTCAAACATAAATAAAAAATCCCCCAAAGTTTACCCGCCCCCTAAAATCCCTTTCTACCCAGATTTACTGTTCAATGAAGAACCCTAGAATTCACCCAACCATTTTCACCACAATTAAGGGCAATTGAGTCATTCTTTCATGTTTCTAGAAGCAACCTGACATGGTAAACCTGCCATGTCAGCGATCTATGTGAAATTTTGTGCTAAAGATGGGGTAATCATTCAATCCAAGGGCTGAGATTAGTGGATTGCAGGCCAAGGGAAATCAAACGGCTATGAAAGACTGAGAAGAAACACAAATTCACCTGGATCAGTGACGTGGACATCTAGGAGCTTCTAACCTCAGGCTATAAAAGCCTCCTTAGTGTCACATATGGAGGCGGTTAGATTTTTAGGAGTAGAGTGTAATTTTAGGGTTAAATTAGAGTTTTATGTAATGTTTTCTAGTTAAGTCTTAATGTAATTCAGTAATGTATTAATCCTTTGAAGTTTAATAAAAGTACCTTTGTTTTTAATTTTGTCTCTGCTAGTTTACTAATAAGATCATTCTGTTCTAAAAATCTCTTAAATTTCTGTTTCTTTAAAGCCTTATTAAGTTAGTTTAAGCTTCTTAAATAGATAAAACCTTTTCCTGTATATAGTTTATTTTATTAAAAAAAATAAATTAAAAAAAAAATCTTTATTAGAGGGTACATAAGCTTCCTATAAGCTCATCTCCCTTCTGATAAGCTCATAAAAGCTTTTCAAATAGCTTTTGTGAGTTTATCTCATTAGCCAGTTGCATTGTTCCTTTCCATTGCATCTTATTACCAAGTAAGTTTTCTTAGTCCTGCATTCACTCTAGTTCAAGATTAGTTGTTGTTATATTAATTTGATCCTAGTTAATATTGCTTATTGTTGTTGTTTCACTGCTCCTAGTTAGCTTTTACATGTTCTAGCAATAGTTTGCATAATTGACTGCCTTAAGTTAGCTAGTCTGCATTATCTAGTTCCTGCTGTTAGTTGCTGAGTTTAAGTGTTAAATTAGTCTTTAAAATAGTTAAGTAAGCTAATTAGATCATTAGGTTGGTGTGTTTAGGCTTAAACAGTTAAAGTCAGTATAAGATAGCAGTTATAGGGGTGTTTAGGTCAAGATCAATTTAGGGTGTTCTTGTTGATTTTCTATTGCGTTTTCTGCACAACTAGACTACATTAGGTGCACTTAAGTTAGAATAAGCATAAAATTGGTAGACTTATAGGCAAAAGTCAAACTTGTCTCAATTACTTAACTGTGTGCTCATTAGGGTGTATGAACAATCTGAGATCCTTGAAATTGGTTAAGTTTAGGGTGCATTTAGGGTAGCTTAGTTAGAATTCATCTAAATATTACATGTAGGATCAGATTTAAGCCTTAGAATTTCACATTAGTCAAAATAGTTGTGAAAGGGCAAAGTCAAACTTCACTTTATTTACTAAAATATGTGTTCAAGTGTGTACTGTGCAACTGTTATCTTGGTGGTTTAATAAAATATAGTAGAATTTAGGTTATTGGTTTCATACATTAGCTTAAAACAACATCTAGGATTTGGTTAGTGCAGTAGAAGATCAATATAGTCAAAACTTAGGTGCATAAAAAAGTCAACTTGGTTCTTCAAATCTGTCCAACCAGTGCTTTTCTAGGGGATTTTTAGGGTATTATTAGGTTCTCAAATTGCATAAGATTGTCTCTGGTGTTAATTCATACAGCAAAATCCATTATATCTCACAACCAAGCAATTCCAAACACAATTACTAGGTCAAAATCAATCTACAAAAAAGCTGTTTACCTGTTCTTAATTAGCTAGGCAGTTAAGTACACATGAACTAGGGTTAATTTATGGTTCAATTAAGTTTAAAAAATTGGGGCTTTTTGGTTTTTTAAGTAGTCTCCTAGGTAGTCTTCATTTTGCCCCCCTTAGGTTCTACTTTTTAGCTTATTAAGTGTCTTATTTATAAGCCACAAATAGGGTACTTGTCTGTTTGTGTCTGTCCCAATAGTGAATCTGCATAAGTACTTTCTAGCTATTCCCTTGTGCTTATTTGGTCATTCTTAGTTGCACTCTGCTTATTGATAAGTGTTTAAGCTGTTTCTTGAGTCTTGTGCTTATTTGGTTAGAATTGCTTATTAATAAGTCCTTATCAAACTGCTTATTGTGTCCAAAGTGCTTATTAGGGTTTGCTTTTTATAAAATTTCATTTTTCCTAGTCTTAAAATAATATTTTAGATTTTCATAAAAAATTTCATGATTATCTAAGGTCATTTACTATTTCTTTTAATTAAAATTAGTTTTAAAGTATTTCTAAATCCTTTTAATTAATAATAATTCATGAAAATCAAAAAATATCTTTTAGTTTTAAAATTATTATTAGGTTATTTTAGAATTTTAAAAAATAAATTTTTATTTTTCTAGCTTATTTCATATTAAATAGTATTTTAGTATATTTTAATAGTTAAGAAATAGTTTTTAATTAATAATAATCAAATAAAAAGCCAAAAAAAAATATATTTTTCTTTTTCCTAAAATTTTCTTTTGTCTTTTAGAACGTAGAAAAATAATTTTCATCCCCGTAGGAGCAGTAATACCTTAAATTCACTTTTTACTTTGCGTGTTTACGTTACGTTTTATTTCTCGTTTCTAGTTGTAATTTGCGTTTTAGGTATCCTTATGCCCCTTTACTCGTTCCCTTAGCTTTAGTGCTTTTTTTTTAGTTGCTATTCCATTGTCCGTAGCTTAGAAATCCCTAATATTCACTATTATCCCTATTTACCTCACGAATTCACGATCACGAACCGACAATCTCAATTCAACCTTCGTTGGGACTACGACCCGGGAAATACTTCCACGAGTATTTCTTTGGAAAAACAAATACTACATCAATCAGGCACCCTTAGAACAACAGGAAGATCATGTTAAGGATATCTTAAGTAGTTTAGATGAACTTACTATCGACCTTATAGAAAAGATAGAAGAAAGTCATAGTGATAGGCAAGCAGAAAACCAATAGGATTTTAATGAATTTAAGGTTAAGCTTAGACAAACCCGTACTCAGATTTCTAAAATCCAAAAGGAACAAATGAAACATAACAATAAGATTGCCTTTGCCCACTTTAGGATTACTAACTTAGAAAATATAATCGATGATAACCAAGTCCATCTTCGATTAGATTTAGGAAGTCCTTCCAACTTTAACACCTAAGTTTTAGAAAGAAATCGCCAACTAGTTTACTTTAGTTACCCTAGAAGTTTTAAGGTTAGAATTTCATCTTAGGATATGTACTATAAATAATGGTACTAGTTAGGTATGAAATATGTAAGATAGGATGCCTATAATATGAGATAAGTTGTGATACTTTGCCTTATACATAAACCCTTAGGTACTTTTGAGGATAGAAACCTTATTTCCCGATCATCCCTATTAGGATACTTTAGGATACCCCAAACCTTAGAAAATTTACCATCTTTAAGAAACATAACAAGTCGGATACTTGTTATGAATTATTCGAGGTCTTAGTATAAACCCCTAAGAAAGTAAGTTAGGTAAACCCCATAAGATAGAATGATATTCTTTAGGAATATTATTTTTGAACTTTAGGCATTAAAAGGTTAAACCTAGGATATTACCCTTTAGGTGACTACTAAGTGCTGATAAAGTGGGCTCCAACAAATAAAATCCACTCCCTATATCTACCTTTTCCTACAAAAACTTATTTTCTTTCCTACCCGGCAATCTGCCTAAAACCCCTATCTTTCCTAACCACATATGGCATAAATAGTGATACTTGTTAAACTTTAAGTTATGACAAGCTATTTATGATCTTATGCGATTGTGATTTTATTCCTTGTTGTTTCATGACATTATATGTCAAGCATTACAACCCTCTTCGTATTTTAAAACCCTAAAACCCTTAAATCACTTCCTCTAATGATGAGAATCTCTATTCTACATCATAACGATCCGAATTTATTCTGAATTCAATAAACTACTCTTACTCCGTCTCTAATTCCCGTCTTTCCGAAATCTCTTAGTCTCCCCTAGTTAGAGAATCTTCCCCTAGCTATTCCCGTATGCAAGTATATGACAGTCATTGTAGCAACCCACTAACTTCCCCCTAGGTTAGCAAAGCCTTACTAACTTAACTTAGGCCCTCACTAATCACAATCTAGGATAGAAATTCCTATAGAAATTTCCCGAGCTAAATTTTTGCTTTACTATATCTCTATGACCTAACTAACCTCTAGACAAGCTCACGTATCCACCTATGCCAACCACCACTATGTTTACTTGATGTAAACATCCCGGTATTTCAAGTCAAGGATACAAATACAATTTCACTAAATAAACTATCACTCTAGTACACTATATTTATTAGAAAACCGTAATTGCACCTGTGTTTACGGTTATCTTTAAAACCCTAATTGCTTATCTGAATTAGTTTGAAAGTGATCAAGGCTTAGGTATAAGTTACAATAGCAACCCTAGGACATATTAGACTCCCTAGATCATAGTAGAACTCCCTAAAACTTAGGTACAAGTCCCATATGCACAAAACCATAACTAAGTCATAACTTCCCGGAAACTAGGTTAAACTTTCCTAAATCTTTACCATAAGCTACCACCACTTAGTATAAGCCTCCTAGGACTTAATATTAGTCATTAAACACTCATAGGACCCTAATATGGGTACTAACCCCTAGGCTAGACCCTAAACTCTCACTAGACAAAACTATGTTAAACCTAAACCTAACACCTAAACCAAGTTACCACAGTACCTCAAATACCCTAACCTAGCACCCTAGCACCTTAACTAAACCTAGCACACACCCTAGCACCTCCCTAGCAGCCAAGCAAGGAGGTAGATCACCTCCTTGTCACCACCTTCACTCGTTAGGGCAACCATGGCCACAACCGGCCAAGGCGTCCCCCTAGCTACACCATAGCTCACCTTAGTCACCATCTAGACCCTCCATAACACCACCTAGCCTTGCTTACTCGACCTTCCCCCCCTCGACACCTAGCACCCCGTTTCTTGCTCGTTACTCCCTCGTACCCTATAAATATCCCACGAAACCTCTCCATTTCAATCCACACCTCCCTCTCTTATTTACCTATACAGTTCTATATTATAAGACCCTTAGAACCCATAGAAGATGAGTAGCGAAACCCTTGATCCTTGTCAAGTTGAGTTTTGGCTGAGAAAACCCTAGTTACCTATGTTAGGACTCCCACGACCTAGGTAAGCCTCATCTTTGATCCTAGTAGCCTTAGTACTAATATAGGACCCCTAGGATATGCCTTAGAACCTTTAGATAAACCTTGATCGATTTCATTTAGGTGTTTTCATTTTAAAACCCTAGTATTAGAAAAATACATTTTTATATTCTAAAATGCCTTAATTTGTGTTATAACCTAAATTAGATAAGTTAATTGAGTAAATATAAGTCAAACATAAGCTAAGAAACTTTATTCTAAAATGCCTTAATTTGTGTTATAACCTGAAAAAAGGACTAGTTTTGCAATAGTTTTCATGCATAGGGGTATATACTATAAATTTCTGAAAATATGAAGTCTAGGGACTGTTTTTGACATTTCTTAGAAGTTATAAGTATAAGGACTTTTTTTGCAAAGTTCTAAAACCCTAGGATAGAAAGTAAAATTAGTTATAAACTTAAAAGGGCTAGTTTTGCAAACATTGTTAAGTTAAGAGTATAAAGGGTAAATATTGAAAGTTAGTATAGTTTAAGGACCATTTTTGTCATTCCTCTAAATTATATAAGTATAGGGACTAATTGTGTAAAAGTTAGGAAGTTATATGCTTAAACGTTATAAGTTTAGGGTAGAAAGTGTAAATATGCAAACTTGAATTGTATAAACGGACTATTTTCATATAAGTATAAAAACCTATCTTAAGTTACAAGCATAACACAATACTAGGGAGCTTCATGTGAGGGGTATCATGTAGATATTTTGTTTTGACGAGTTTGCTGGGTTTACGATTTAAAGTGCCCTGGCTCCTCAAACAATTATTGCATGACTTCTGAATTATGATGGCCCGAACGGTGTTATTGATGAACTCAAATAAGTACATTTTATCATCATCATTTATCCTATTTATTTAACTTGTTTTACTTTATTATATATGAGAATCGGTGCTTTAATGTTTACTTTAGTGATTCTCAGGTAAAAACAGGTAACAGGTGAAACTTGGCGATTTTGGACTAATTATGGAGCAAAACAAGCGAGATGTCAAAAGTCTACTGAAATCCAGAAGATGCGCCGTATCTCACTCAACAGATATGCCGCAATATCATACTTAGATGAATTCGAAGACCATTGCTTGACTTTGAAGAATTTGCCGCATGGAATTATACCATGAGCCGCATATGAAACTTTGGTCAAAGAAGAAGATCAAGATCGTTCTACTCCAGATACGCCGCATTATACTTCTGACATACGGCGTATCACTATCAAGACTTCACCAGATACAATCTAAGATACTGAAGGACATGCTCCGCATAAAGATTCAAGTTACGCCGCATCTGAAGACGGTGTACGAGTATTCCAGAATATATTAATCTTTGACCCCACGCGAAGTTAAGTACATGCGCCGCATCTGCTCAATACATGCGCCGCATCGAACCCTCAGACAGAAACTATAAATACCAAAAGACCTAGACGAATTTCGTGTGCAACACAACCCTAAGGAGCCGAATTCAGACAAACAAGCAACACAAGACACACCCCAAACGAAGATATTAGAGCTATAAGAAGGTCCTACATGTATTCAATTCATTAAGTAGTTTTGTTTTATTGTAATAGTACGCTTTAATTCATCAGGATTGATGGCCGGTAGTATGTGACTACGAAAAATCATATGCCCGCCTTAAAATTGATTTCCCATCAATTAAAGTTTATATGTTTGATGTCTTTGGTGAATTTATATTAGTGCTTTGATAACCTCTGTGTCTAGCTGAGCACTGCTTGGGCTGCCATACCCCTTCCTCGCCTATTTAATCTGACGTCTTTGGATAAATAGGATAGTCATAAGTAATCATTAAGGGTTTACTCACCGATATAATGAAACCAACGAGAAAGGTTTAACTAATATACACTACATATAAAACTAGAAATAAAACAAGTGACAAGCTACTTAATTATCATGACAGGTCTTCTTATAGTTTCTATTATCTATCTGTGTACGTGTATGCTATTTGCTGATTCGTGCTCATTAGTTTAATTTTGTAATACCCGAAATTTCAATCTTGTTAAAATTACCAAAATGCCCCTAGAATCTTAAAAATTAAATAAAAACTATAATAAACTACAAAATAGATACTAAAACACCACAAATGCATAAACTATGGTACCTAATAATTTTTAATAAGTCCAAAATAATGTCTAAGCCCAAAATATTTATGCTAGGCCACGCCCCATGTTCTTGTAGACCAAAACAAATATGTTGTGTACAAAATAAATTATTTAACTTAAGAAAATAAATAAAAGGGATAAGGATAAGCACCAACAAATTTTGGAAATGATCAATTAGTGATTTAGTCTTTTATTTCCTCCCAAATTTCGGCCAATATGCATCTCCTAATTTATTTCAATAAACCGTAACATATTTTCCCTTAATTATTTTACCGGTTCAAAAAGATAATAAACCCTAAACACTCTCAAAATCCATTCGGCACTATACAATTTTTCTGGAGTTTCCACATAATTTTCGTGGCTTCTACAAGGCTAGAAAAATCTCAGAAAAATAGTGGTTCGAGTTTTGAAGGCCTATAATTCCTTTTGTCGAATTCTTGTTCATTAACAAGGTAAAATTCCTTTTGAATCGTTCGAGCTTCTATAATTTTATTTTCCATTTTTCCTGAGTTCCTTACATCATATATGATCTGTAAAAAATGATTACAAGGTCGTGGGATCAGTGTTGTGCTCGTGGGGAATTTCTTGTTGTCGTGGTGATCGCTAAGGACCATAATTCGTTAAGTTCGTTCTACACGTCCAAAAATTAATCTGGTATTTTTCACATGTTTCTTACATCATATGAGACTCAAATAAAATAATAAACGCGAACCATGCATGCTCTATAAATTGTTTGCGAATTAAACCTTAAAAACGTGTAAAAACTCTAAATAATTCGATATTAATTTTCTGGGCATGAACAATAATTTTCAGGGACTCTATATAATGTGTATGAACTTATAAAAATACTGATTAAAACTGTGGAGGCTTGGATCATGATTTGTGGATTTGTTTCTAATCGTTAAAAATAAAAAGAAAATAAATAAATGGAACCCTAAACTAATCGACCTAGGGTTAGGGTTTTGAACATAAAATCTGGACATTTAATGAAGTTTAAGGTTGTTGGGAATGATGGTGTAATGATTGGGAATTTATTTTAGGGTTTGTGGTATTTTTATTATGTATCGATTTAAATAAATAAGTGTAGGGGTTGTTTTGTAATTTTCTGAAACTTGTGGACTGAATTAGAACTTATTTAAATCTGTTAGAAAGTGGGTAAAAATAGTTCATGGGTTGTTTGGATGTTTTTCATAATTATAAGGACCTAAAATGTAAATAATGCATGTTAAGGGTTTAAATTGTAAAATTGGTTAACTTGAGGGTTTAAACAGTAAATAATGTTAATTTATGGGTAACTTATGTAAATTGTTGAGAACTTGCGATATTTTCATAATAAACCTTCAACTTTACTATATTTTCAATATAAACCCTAAATTATGAAAAGTTGATATACTAAACCCTAAACTATGATGATAAGCTAAAATAAACCCTAAATGTATAAAATATGTATTTTAGGACTTAATGCAATTAAAAGATTTATACTTTCTATTTTTGGAAACCTGCTAATTTTGGAAACTTACTAAATAAGGAAACTTTCTAAAAATGGAAACTTACTAATTCTGGAAACCTGCTAAAAATAGAAAGTTACATATGGAAAGTTACTAAATAGAGAAACCTGCTAAATATGAAAAGATACCTAAAATAGAAAGAAAACCCTAAAAGAACACTTTGATTAAAATGAGCTCGTCAGTAATACTTGCTTATTAATTCGTGTAGAGCCGGTGAAGAAGGAGTAGTTGGTTTTTGCTTGTGCTTTCTTTGGATTTTACTTACATTTGCTTAAGGTACAAATATTCTTCCCTCTCTCATAGGGACATCTCATGACTCAGATCCTTTGCCATTGCTATGATTCCCCATCTCATTTGATTTGCTATTGTGATTTGTTGGATATATTTCGTTGATATGATTCGTTGCTATATTCTGATATGACTTCTGATTATGATTCTTCGTTGGCTATTCATTTGATATTCATCAGTATGATATGATTCAGTGACTATGATATGTGCTATGATATGATTTGTCGGATATGATTGGTATGTATGATTTGTTGGATCTTATGCCCGAGTTTATTTCTACTCATGGAGGTACCATGGGCGTGTCATTGAAGCACCAGTGACATGACACTATCTGGGGCGGTGTGATTAGTCCCCGGCGTCCCCATTTTGTCGGATATATTATGCGCACTTGAATATTATGATATGTATGATTTACTTTGTAGGGGGGGCGTATGGATGCATCCTAGGCTTGTCGGATATGTTGGATTTATTTTGTAGGGTGAATGTGGGTGTGTGCTTTACACTCCTTCACGTTGGAGCTAGCTACTCCATTTGGAATTGACGGATATGTGATTATATGGTAGGAGACCTATTCGAGTGGCTCGGGTAGGTCGGCTCGTGGCTTTCTGTATTTCTTTGTGTCTATTCGAGTGGCTCGGGTAGACAAGCCTTTGTTGATACGTGCTCTATTATTCTGATTATTATCTGATTATGCTTACATTGATATCTTTATGATGCTTCACTCAGTTGACTTATGATATTTGTTCAGTTGATCGTTGACCTCTTATGCATTTGACAGATGACTTTCATTTCGGCAGGAGCTTATGTTTTCTCTTCTTATACTTTTATACGTTTCGATTATCCGTTTGTTTTGCTATATATCTGTTCACTGGGCTTTTTAAGCTCAGCCGCATTTCTTTCCTGCGGCAGGTTTTAGGTTGGAAGCTGGGTTTGGGTGAAGAGTGCATAGGAGCTCTTAGTGGACTACCCCACAGACTAGAAGCCCATTTCATCTGGACTAGTTTTGGACTTGGATTAGTTTTAGACTTTGTTGTACTTTCCTTTCTTTTATAATATTAGTATTCCCTTGTACTTTAGATTTTCCCTTGTAACCTTTTGTTTTAAGTCTTCCGCTTGCGTTGTATGCTTTGAATGCTTTGATATGTCACAATAATGTGGCACTTCTACCCTTGTCGGGTTGGGGTGTTATACTTTTATTAATGTGATTCCAAGTAGCTAACAAACAACATCACCGTTTATTATAATTTTTTAAACGTAAACTAATACCATAACAAAAATACATAAACTCGACGTCATTAAAAATAATTTCCAGTTAACTAACAACATAAAAATTACTTAAACTTAAAAAATAACAACACAATTCTTCTTTTAAGCCAACCTCACTTTCTCTTAAGAAAATTTAAACATAAATTAATACCATAACAAAAATTAAATGAAATCAACGTCGATAAAAATAATATTCCATTAACTGACACCATCAAAATTATCATTATAAGTCATGCCCTTTTTCAATGATATTTATAAGAAAAAACACATTGCAGGGCGGGCTACGACTACGGCTTAAAACATAATGTTACGAAAACTAAAACCATCCAAATTATAATTAAGAGTTAAATTCAAACGCTTCAATGAAATGCGCCGGCTAACAAAGATTTGTAATGAAGCTGTCAATCAAGCATCTTGGCCCATCTATGATTTACCAAATGGAAGATGTGTGTCAATAAATTTGTAAACACCAAGATTGTAAATCTTTTTAGTTTCTATCATATNCCCTTGTCGGGTTGGGGTTTTACAAATTTACTGTTTAATTAATAACCAAACTGTGCCTGTCTCTCAGGCTGAACCCCCCTTGCGTTAGATTAGGCTGTAAAACTAACTTAGGATATTAAAATACTAATTAGGATAACTAGATAATACGTTCCACTCTTAGTGATCGACACTCTACTTACCATTATATACAAACTGACCGGGTACACTGCTCATTAAGTGTGTGTGTTATTGATAAGTCGGCTAAATATAAATTTAAAACTTGAGTAGGCATTAATACTGCTAAACCCGAACGACACATCACGCGCATCAAGTTTTTGGCACCGTTCCGGGGAGTGAATTGTTATTATCTTTTAAATTGATTAGTATTTTAATTAGGTTTTTCTTTTTATTAGGTTTTTAGACACTAACCACTAACTTGATGTATATTAGATAGATTGCATTCATTGTATGATTTGTATATTTACTGTTTTTATGTGTTTTTATTTTCTGTAATTTTCTTTTTTATTTTTATTTTTATTTTATTTCTCTCTCTTTGTACTAACTGATGTCGTTGTATTGTGCTGATACAAACGATACGGCGCATCTGTTTCTAAGATGCGGCGTATTGCGTTTTAATTTTATAAAATACAACGCGTTTAATAACTCGAGTATGACGCATCTTTCCCCAAGATACGGCGTATTCTGTTTTTAATAAGAAATTTTTTGAAATCCTAACGCCATGCGACGCATCTGTTTTAACAGATACGGCGTATTTAATATTTAAATTAAAAACAGTTTTTGAATTATTAAACAGAAGCGACGCATCAATTTTTATCGATACGGCGCATTTATTAAATCAAAAATCTTGTATTTTGAGACGTAACGAAAGTGCGGCGCATTAGCTTCTGATAATATGATGCATTTAATTTTTATAAATATAACCGAGTTTTGATAACTAACCAGATACGGCGCATTCTGATTTAAAAGCGGCGTATCGATTTTTTAAAATAAAAGTCTGATTTAATTTTAACGTAATAAGATACGGCGTATCCTTTTTCAAGGATACGGCACATCGACTGCAGATATCAGCAACTTTTATTTTTATACCTGAACGGAAAATATTCTAACTTACCTTTACATTAGGAAGTTTTTACTTTGAAATCTACCTGTTTTTGATTTTCAGGAACGATGTTTGATATTTTCCCCAGCTGGTTCGGAAGACCTCGAAGAAGCGTTACTATGGAAGAGTTTGCGCTAATGATCGCTCATGAAAATGAAAGAGAACATCATGAAGCAAGAAACTTTATTAATGAATTCAAGGCTAGTCACGAGCTGCTACTAAAGGAACAAAACAACATGATTAATGGATTGCAATTGAAGTGCACCAATTGTCAAAAGTGCTTAACTGGGTTCTTTTGGTAAAGCACGACTTGAAAAGAATTACTACTAGAGGCGGAAAGTCAACCTTTCAAATCGGAGAAACACGCGAGAATAACAACACAAACAACATTTCCTCTAGATCTGCACCATCTGAGCAAGAACAACCAAATGAGACTAAGCCAGAACCTGAAATTAGAAACGAACCTTCTGTTGAACCAAAACGACACATAGGGTGAGGAGGGAGAAAGAAGATGCCTATCAAAGAAAGTTCCTGGAAAATCTCAAGCAGCTGCAACTAAGCATACCGTTTATGAAAGCCGTAGTGCAAATGCCAAAATATGCTAAATATCTGAAGAGCTTGCTTACCAACAAGTCAAAACTCGAAGAGGCTTGCACTGTGACAATGGGGGAAAGAAGCTCAGCAGCCTTGCTCAACAAACTTCCATCTAAAGAAAAAGATCCAGGGAGTTTCACTATTCCTTATCAAATTAAAAATTTATATATTGAAAATGCTTTAGCAGAACTAGGAGCTAGTATAAGTCTTATGCCCTCCGCTATGTATGAAAAATTAGGCCTTGGTGAACCAAAACCTACTAGGATGTGCTTAGAACTAGCTGATAGATGAATACAATACCCATTAGGAATAGCTGAAAACATATTAATAAAATTTGATAAATTTGGACTACCTATTGACTTCGTTATCCTGGATATGCCTGAAAATTCTAGGACATCTATAATTTTAGGTCGACCCTTTTTAGCCACTGCTAGAGCCATGATTGATGTTTTTAATAAAAAGATAACTCTTACCATAGGTAAAGACGAGGTTGAATTTAATATGGAACAATCTATGAGTAAAACTAGTTTTGAAGATGATGAATGTTACAATGTCGATGCTTCTTATGACACCATTAATCAATTTACTCAAGAATTGTTAAAAAATGATTTACTTGATTCTTTTCTGCTTAAAAACTTAGAAGATACCATTGCTATAGAAGATCAAGTCGATGAAAATCCTTTTATTAATGACTTCGCTGTTGATTCTGCTGTCTGTAACTCAATACGGCGCATCAGCAATGCTGATACGCCGCATCTATCTGATAACAGCAGCGACATAATAATAGAACAAGTTTATTCCGCTAGTGCTATTGAGATTGATGATTTTAAACCTCTACTTAAGAGTATGCTTATTTAAATGGGAATACTAATTCACCCGTTATTATTGCATCCAACTTAACGCCAAAAGAAAAAGAATTCCTTTTGCAGGTATTATATAAACCTAGAGGAGCATTAGCATGGAAAATTTCTGATATCAAGGGAATTAGCCCGTCATTCTGTACGCATAAGATCCTTATGGAGGATGAGTTCAAACCAACTGTTCAACCCAAAGGCGTTTGAATCCAAAAGTCCAAGATGTGGTAAAAAATGAAATTATGAAATTACTTGACTCTGGACTCATCTACCCAATTTCTAATAGTTCGTGGGTCAGTCCCATCCACGTTGTGCTAAAGAAAGGTGGAATGACGGTGGTACTCAATGACGACAATGAGCTAATTTCATCTAGAACTGTTACTGGATGGAGAGTTTGCATCGATTACCGCAAACTCAATGATGCTACACGGAAAGATCACTTCCCTCTTCCATTTATTGATCAAATGTTAGTAAGACTATCAGGATATGATTATTATTGCTTTTTAGATGGTTTTTTAGGTTTCTTCCAAATACCCATTTCTCCCGAAGATCAAGAAAAAACGACTTTCACCTGCCCTTATGGAAACTTCGCCTATAGAAGAATGTTGTTCGGGTTATGTAACGCTCCTGCAACCTTCCAACGATGTATGACGGCTATCTTCCATGATATGGTAGAAGACTTTATGGAAGTCTTCATGGATGATTTCTCGGTGTTCGGTAACTCATTTAGCGATTGTCTCTTTAAACTTGATAAAATGCTTGCTAGATGTGAAGAAACTGTTTGGAATTCTGCTGAATGGATACTGCTGACGTTTCTGCTGAAGCTATGGTTTCTACGGAAGACTTGTTTCTACGGATATAGTGAATCCGTATATTTATTATTAGTTTGTTAGGGTTCCTTGTGTATAAAAGGAACAGTAGGCTTTAGTATTACGTACGCTTCTTCCAAACAGTTCTCACCAAGAGAAAAACATTTTAGTGTGTGAAATAGATCCATAGAGGATCATTTATTTTATTAGAGAAAACCTTGTTCATAACTTTGATTGTGTTCTTATTATTCCGCTGTGCATGATCAATCATTGTTATCCTAGATTGAGCTTAAAACGATTTTCTACAATTGGTATCAGAGACCAGGGGCTCGTGAGATCTAGGGTTTATACAAGGTTTTTGATTGTCGTTGGAAGCAGTTTAAAAGAAGGTACGATTGGTGTTTAAATTGTTATTGTCGATTATTATTGCTGCTGTGATAAATTCTTTTTGGCGAACAAGGTATGGAGTATAATAAAATCAACCTTATATGTCGTTTTCAATTCGTACACGATACAATAAATTGGTTGATCGTTTCTGTCGTGTTGCGTGTGAGTGGATAGTTTTTGATTGATGATAAATCATGTGGGATCAAGATTGTTATTGGTCTTACTAACGTGGGTTGGCTTGACTTAATAAACCTTGTACAATTCAATCATTGTGGGGCCGATTTATCTGTCACTACTGCTGAGTTTATTGATAGTCTGACGAGGGGCAACAGTTGATTTGTTTTGTTCGAACATTATAATTCGATTTTGGGATTTATTAGTGGTCGAATATTTTTATTGTCATTTGTTGCTGCTGTTTTTTGGTTATCTGAGATAGTGGGCCGGTGGTGCTTTGGTGAATATTAATTGCTGATTTGTTGATTGACTAATTTATTAGTTTCCTCGTACTGGTTCAAAGCTCTATTCAAGTAACATCACGTGGGTCAAAGTAGTATTTACTATTGAAGATTCGAATGTGATAGTGATTGATCAATCAAGTGGGTCGGTTATGGAGGGATAAAGGCTATTGATTAAAAGTTGGTCGGTGGTAGCATGGTATTTTATTTATGCTGATGATGTATTTTGTTCTACTCGTTGAGAATTTATGCTACAAGGAGTGTTTCTGCTGCTATTAATTGATCAGTTTGTGGACTGAGGTTTTGGTTTTGGCTTAAAAAAAAAAAAAAAAAAAAAAAAAAAAAAAAAAAATAAACCTAACTGCTATACTCTTGCTGCTGTATATATTTCATTTCTGCTGATCGTTATTTTGTCCTGCTGATTTCATTGTTTCTGTTGCTCGATATTTTGATCTCCGCTGGCCGCGTTTAAGTGTTTCTGCTGTTTAAAAAAAAATGGCAGAATTTGATAATGAAAGGATGATGCAATGTTTCCGTATTTGATGGATTATGAGTACGAGTCTGGCTAAGAAGATGGAACACTGGATCACGAAACAATATATGAATATCTAGAAAGGTGATTCAAAGCAACAACTTGAAAAGGACCGGAAGCGGATTTCGAATTTTGGAAATCTCTTTTATCTCCCTCCAACGACTGCGGATGAACACATTGCTGTCCAAAGGGAATCAAAGGCAAGAACTACTTTGCTTAAATCTATTCCTTTTGATCTTGTAGCAGCTTTCAATTATATGGATGATGCAAGTGATATATGGGAGGCAATCAAAGCAAGGTTTGGAGGAAAGGATGAATCCAAGAAGATGAGAAAGGAAGCTTGTTCTATCGGTGATGCTGAAGCATTTGCACTCATGGGTGTCATTCCTAAGGTACATAATTGTGTCTTTGGTTGTGATGTAAAATATAATGAGCTTAAGGAATCTTATGATGAATTGAAACCAAAATATAATGAATGTTATAAAGAACTTGAGGCTTACAAAAATGGTTTAAGAACTTTAGAAAAACAAAAAATTTGGTTTCAAAAGAATCAGGTCACTTATGAAGAGAAAATAGGTGTATTAGAAAGAGATCTAAAATGTGCACAAGATGAGTTGATATACACTAAGAAAGTAAATGCTAAATTAGAATCTGACAACCAAGTACTTAAAGAGGAGCTAGATAAGGAAATAGCTACACATAAAAAGTTGTTGATATCAGGTGATAATCTAGCTAGTTGTTTATATGGTACTCAAGCTGTCAATTCTAATATAGGTTTAGGTTTTAAAAAGTATGTTGGTTTAGAAGCTAGGAATGACCTTGGTAGAACCACACCAGCAGGCTTAGCTAATTATGTTAAAGAAGGTACATTACATGCTTTGCCTGGACCTATTAGAGGAGAACACATGCCCACTGACCTCTCCATCACTCTAGACTTTGATGGATCACATCATTTATATGGCAAAAAGTCAAGTGACTTGCCAGACCTTAGTTGTAAAACTAATGATTTTGTCTCTTGCTCTAAAAGTGACAAGTCCTCAGACCTAAAGTCCACTGACTATGCCTCATGTGATTCAAGTGACAAGTCTCATTCACCCAAGTCCAAAGTAGCTGATAATGAACCCAAAACAAAACAGTTCCGTTTTCTGTTCAACACAATTTTGTTTCTAGTTCTGTTTCTGATAAGTTTGTGTGTAATAAACAAAGTTGTGTTAAGAATAAGTCTTTGAAAAAGAAATCTTGTTTTGTGTGTGGTAGTAAGTCTCATCTCACTAAGGACTGTGATTTTCATGAGAAGAGAATGGGTGTGTGTTATAACCAAAAGAGAACTAGACCAATGTGGACCAATGTTAATAATATTCCCCCATATATTCCACAAGCAACACATGTGAAAACCAGCAGACCTAATTCTACTGGTAAGCCAGTTTCTGCTGGTAGATCTTTTCCAGCCAGTTGGAAAAGACATGTTGCTAGACCATTTTACAGACCTACTAGTACTTACTTTCAGAATGGTTTTTGGCCTAGTTATTATGACCCAATGTATATGGGGTGGGGGACTAGATGGGATACTGGTGTTAAGCCCTCAACAGGTTGTTCTTGGACAAATAAAAGGAAAGGTTCATTCTAGGTACCCAAGAACAATAGTCCTTGTTAGGTGCACTGATTGAGGGGAGGCATAAGCCTAAGGGGAGGCTTATTGTTGTATTCTTTGTATTCTAACCATTTTTGCAGCTGCTGGATCCTCATAAGCCTAAGGGGAGGCTTAGTGTTTATGATGGCACTACATTCTTCTTTGGTTTATGATGCTGGTTGACGGTATATTTTATATTTCTTTTTCTTTCTTTCTTTTATTAGATATTAAAAAAAATTAAAATTCATAAAAAAAATGTATAGCTTTTGTTTTATCTTGTTTGCAGGTACTTGTCATGTTTAACTACCATACATATGGTTCTCAGCTCACCATGTCTTACTGACACAAGAGTTGGCTAGCCCACAAGATTATGGCTTGTGGTAAAGGCTGCGGAAAACCATAAATGGTAATCAACTCACCCTGATGATGACGCATTCCATCAAAGAGTTGGCTAGTCCAAAAGCAAACGGTTTTTGGTAAAGACACATCAATTCCGTTGATAGCTGTAATGGTTTGCTCAAAACCATAGGGTACTCAACTCACCCATGCTTCATTGCTGAGAGTTGAAATGGTCATCAATTAACCATGGTTGCTGCCCTATTGGGTAACCAAAGGATTGGCTAGTCCTGAGCAAACAGCTACAGGTAAAGACATCTCAAATCCGTTTATGGCTGTGATGATTTGCCAAAAATCATTAGGGTAGTTCAACACACCCATGATTCACGTTCTGAGTGTTGGACTGGTAACTAGTTCACCAGGGTGATGTCATGATTCCACCAAAGAACTAGCTAGCCCAAGAGTGAGTAGCTACTTGGTAAAGGCTTATCAAATCTACTCATGTTGCTGCTGGTTCTTGTTGCTGCTGATAGGTTGAAGTTGCTGCTGGAATCTTGTTCTTTATTGGTGATTCCTGGTTGCTATTGACATAGAGTCTTTGTTGCTGCTATTAACTTTAATTTGATGCAAATATTACAGTTTCAATCCTCACAATTTCGAAGAGAAAGCTCTATCTGGAATCTTGAACTTAACAGTGTCAAATTCAAGATTAGGGGAGGATTGTTGGGAATTCTGCTGATGAGTATTCTGCTGGATGGATATTGCTGACGTGTCTGCTGAAGCTATGGTTTCTGCGGAAGACTTGTTTCTACGGATATAGTGAATCCGTATATTTATTATTAGTTTGTTAGGATATGCATGAGCTATTTTAGGTAGTGATATGCATTAATGTTTTATTTATTATTAGGATTCCTTGTGTATAAAAGGAACAGTAGGATTTAGTATTACGTACGCTTCTTCCAAACAGTTCTCACCAAGAGAAAAACATTTTAGTGTGTGAAATAGATCCATAGAGGATCATTTATTTTATTAGAGAAAACCTTGTTCATAACTTTGATTGTGTTCTTATTATTCCGCTGTGCATGATCAATCATTGTTATCCTAGATCGAGCTTAAAACGATTTTCTACAGAAACTAACCTTGTTCTTAATTGGGAAAAATGTAACTTTATGGTTAGAGAGGGAATTGTGTTAGGACATAAAATTTCTGGGAAAGGTATAGAAGTTGACAAAGCTAAAATCAATGTAATTGCCAAATTACCTTACCCTACTAATGTAAAAGGTGTTAGAAATTTCTTAGGATATGCTGGATTTTATCATAGGTTCATAAAGGATTTTTCAATGATATCTAGGCCTATGACTCAACTATTACTAAAAGATGCGAAGTTTGATTTTTCCGATGATTGCAAAAAGGCATTTAATATACTAAAAGAAAAATTAACTACTGCACCTATTATAATTTCGCCAGATTGGAATCTACGTTTTGAACTAATGTGTGATGCTAGTGATTATGCCGTAGGAGCCGTACTCGGGCAAATGATAGAAAAGAATTTTAAGCCAATTTATTATGCTTGCAAAACTTTAAATAATGCCCAAGAACATTACACCACCACTGAAAAGGAACTTCTAGCCGTAGTTTTTGCATTCGATAAATTTTGGTCGTATCTTATATTGTCAAAAAATATGGTTTACACTGACCATTCTGCTTTGATGTACTTGTTTAATAAACAGGATGCCAAGCCAAGGCTTATTAGGTGGGTTTTACTGCTCCAAGGGTTTGATATTGAAATTAAAGATAAAAAGGGAGCCGAAAATCTAGCTGCTGACCACTTGTCTAGTTTAGAAAACCCTGATATAGAATTGCTTGATGAAAGGGAAATAGTTGATGACTTTCCCGATGAACACCTTATGATGGTAAGAATTAAAGGTAGGGATAATACACCATGGTACGCTGATTATGTCAACTTTATTGTTGCAAATGAAATTCCAAAGGGGTTAACATCTGATGAGAAAAGAAGATTTCTAAATCATGCTAGTGTATATATTTGGGATGAACCCTATGCTTTTAAAGTATGTCCTGACAATATTATACGAAGATGCGTAATGCTTGTGCTTCGACCCATTTTGATTCGTAATCAACGGCTACCAAAATAGACTTATTACCTTTAGATTCCAGAAATGGTACCATGAAGTCTAATCCCTATATATCGAAAACTTCACATACCTGGATATAGTTTTGTGGCATTTCGTTTCTTGATGTAATATTTCCAGATCGTTGACATGCATCACATCTTTTTATATAATCTTTTGTATCATCAAGGATGGTGGGCCAATAAAATCCTGCGTCAAGGATTTTCCTTTTTGTAACAAACGCACCATGATGTCCCCCTGTTGGTCCCGAATGGCAATGTGCCAATATTTTAGTTGATTAGTGATAGGGGAACACACTTTTGTAATCACCATCTAGGAAGAGCTTTGCAAAAATATGGAGTATATCACAGGGTTTCCACTGCATACCATCCTCAATCTAATGGGCAAACTGAAGTTACCAATCGGGCCATTAAGCGCATTCTCGAAAAGACAACCAGATACAATCCGAAAGGGTAGTCAGATAAATTAAATGACGCCCTGTGGGCATTTCGTACCGCTTACAAGACACCAATGGGATGTACTCCATTCCGTCTTGTGTATGGAAAAGCATGCCACCTACCGATCGAAATTGAACTCGGAGCATATTGTGCTTTGAAACATTGTAACATGGATATGGAAACCGCCACCAAGAACCTTTGTTAGGAATACGTTTTTGTATAAGAAATATTCGGTAACCCCTGATATGATTAAGCATTGATTAGCTCGTAGTAGTTACAATAGTTAGTTAAACGTAGTTTAGAAGTAGATTAGTTCGCGGAAGAAGGACGGGTCTTTACCCACTGTATACCTGATCTGCAGCCCAAGTGGCACACCCTAGTGGCAAAACTCTTGTACATATAAGCCCTCCCCATCCTTGGAGAGGGTAAGCCTTCTCTCATAATTTTATTTTCTTTTTTTTGGTTTTCTCTCAAGGCTTCATCTCTTTCTCTCTCTAACTTTCTCTCTATACATTTCTTTCTTCTTCTTCTTACTTACAACGAGCCAAACCACAAGTATAAACGAGTTTGTGATGTTATCTAGTATCCTACAATTGGTATCAGAGCCATGGTTACATCCTAGGGATTGTAGGACTTGTGGTGTATGGTTTGTTTTGGTTTCTACTAGTTTCTACTCATTTTAGAGCTTGTTCATGGTGATTCTTGTGTTCTCTCTTGTACTTCTAGGATTAGAGGGGTTAGATTCATCTAGTTTATCAGTTGGTTGGACTAAATCTAACGTTTGAGTAGTGTACGAGTTGGTTTGTAACTTGGTTCTTGGCAGTGGTTTGTTCCTCGTTAAAACCTTCTTAGCAGCGGTTAAGTTGGGGTTTCGGCGGTTAGTACAAGTAGTGGAGCGAACATTACGCTGTACTTTGTACTGTTTCAGCGGTTAACAGCCAGTGGTTTACTAATCAGCGGTTAATTGTCAGCGGTTATTATTATCAGCGGTTTGCAATCACAACGGTTACTTTGTTCGCGGTTACTTCCAACAGCGGTTAAGTGTCAGCGGTTAAGTTTCAGCAGTCATTACATCAGCGGTTTACTCTTCAGTGGTTACTTTATTAGCGGTTACTTTGTCAGCGGTTAATTGTCAGCGGTTACTGTACCAGCGGTTTACTTATCTTAGCGGTTTTCCTGGTTGACTTTAGTAAAATCCCGGAAAAGAATCAATTTCTCGGTTTAAGTCACGTGTGTTGTAAAATCCCGTCTAAGACCTTTTCATCATGACTACTGTAACATCTATTGATGATATTCAAGCTGCTGGATCTGACACTCGACCTCCAATGCTAGAAAGAACGGACTATGAGTCTTGGTCACAAAGAATTCGCTTGTATTGTCAAGGCAAAGAAAATGGGGAGAACATTCTGAGATCAATTGATGAAGGGCCGTTCCAAATGGGCACTACTAGAGATGTTATCTCCATTGGTGATGATGGGACAGTCACCCTTGGAATTGACAGACCTCGTACGTACAATGATCTGAATGAAGCTGAAAAGAAACGATATGATGCTGACATTCGTGCTTCAAACATTGTGGTACAAGGGCTAC